>JAHWFP010022276.1:1967-14320 GCA_023313725.1 Lithobius niger | reverse complement strand
GAAAGCAAAGCTTGGACACGTTGTGTCAAGGGGTTCCGAGGATTGTAATTCGCCAAGGACTCCAGGGCACTCATGGAATCACTAAAGACAATGAAATGCGTGCCCTGAAGGTCAAGGATCCATTCCACCGCCAAACCAAGAGCCAAAAGCTCTGCAGAGAACACAGAATAGCCTGATGGAAGGCGATGGGCAACCGTTACACCCTTACACACACAAGCACACGCCACGCCAACGTCGGACTTCGACCCATCAGTAAACAGGCGCAGATAACCGGCGTACTGAGAACTCAGCTGCCGGAACTCCTGTAAGTACCTTGCTGGTAGGGTGGAACCCTTCGGGAGGGACGCCAGAGAAAAAATGAAACTGCCACCTGGGACAAGCCAAGGGGCAACTGGCATTCCCCCAAGCCTCAAGACGCAGGGCATTTCAAAGGCTATCTCCTGACAGGACTGCTGGAGCCTATCGCGGAAATCACCCTTACCCACCCTGCGTCTATCGACTCGCAAGTCTGGCCCAAAAACCATGGACCAAGCAGGACTGGATTCCACAGCACGTAAACGCACAGCATACTGAATGGCCAGCTTTCGCCGACGAATGGCCAAAGGTGGCTCCGAGGCCTCAGCATAGAGGCTGACCACTGGAGAAGTTCGAAAAGCCCCAGTCGCCACACGCAGGCCACTGTGATGCACTGTGTCCAACATCTGGAGAGTGGAGTCACTAGCCGAATCATAGACCATACACGCATAATCAAGTTTGCTGCGGACAAGGGCTCGGTAGAGGCGCAACATGGCAGCGCGATCGGCACCCCATGAAGTGCCCGACAGGACCCGCAAGATGTTAAGCGCCCGCAAAGCCTTGTCTTTAAGCTGGCGTAAGTGTGGAAGCCAAGACAACCTGGAATCGAACACCAGACCCAGGAAACGTGCCTGTGGGACAACAGGAATTTGTGCCTGCCCCAAGTACAGGCAAGGATCCGGGTGCAGTGTTCGTTGGCGGCAAAAGTGGATGCACACAGTCTTGTCCGGAGAAAACCGGAAACCATTACTTACCGCCCAGGTCTGGACTTTGTTAATTGCCAGCTGTAGCTGCCGCTCGCAGGTCTGCATGCGAGCTGCCCGAAAGCGCAGGCCGAAGTCATCGACAAACAATGACTGGGGAACAGCAGCTTGCTGAGCAATGGGGTTGATCCCTATAGCAAACAAGACGACACTAAGAACACCACCTTGAGGCACACCATTCTCCAAGACAAACGGGCGGGAAAGAGTCGCCCCGACACGAACGCGAAAAGAACGGCCTGAGAGGTAAGCAGAAAGCAACAGTGGCATCTGTCCCCTCAAGCCATAGTTATAGAGATTACGGAGAATCCCATAACGCCACGTCGTATCATACGCCTTCTCCAAGTCAAAGAAAACCTGAACCAGATGATGACGCAGGCGAAAAGCCTCCCTCACATCTGATTCAAGGGCAACTAGATGATCGATAGTTGACCGAAACCGTCGAAAGCCACACTGGGACACAGATAAGAATCCCCGTGATTCCAACACCCACACCAACCGCTCACTGACCATCCGTTCCATAAGTTTACAGACACAGCTAGTCAGAGCGATTGGGCGATAACTGGAAGGAGAAGTAGGGTCTTTGCCCGGTTTTACAATCGGGATGACCACTGCTGTCTTCCATGCTGCTGGAATAGAGCCCTCTGCCCACACACGGTTGAACATCCCCAGCAAGAACTGCTGGGATGCAAGAGGCAGATGTTTCAACAGTTGATAGTGAATATCATCAGGCCCCGGGGCGGAGTCATGCGACTTGGACAAAGCTGAAACAAATTCCTGCCAGGTAAGCGGTAAATTGTACTCCTCTAGCCCATCGGAGCGAAAGTCAAGAAAGCGAGCCTCTTCTCTACGCTTAATCCCGAGGAAACCAGGATCATAATGGTCATCACTCGAGACCCGCGCAAATGCAGACGCAAGACAATTGGCGATATCTGGCACAGAAGAGATCACGGTATTCGCCACCTTCAGCTGTGAAACCGGGGAAGGCACGCTCCTCCCCGAAATCTGGCGCACCTTCCGCCACACCTGCTGAGAAGGCGTGGAGCGCGTGATCGACGAAACATAAGCTGCCCACGAAGCACGTCTAGCCTCACGGATGACATACCTGGCACGGGCACGACAGCGCTTAAACGCTACAAAGTTGCCAGTAGTCGGGCTGACCGTGAATGCACGCAACGCTCGCCGGCGGGCCTGAATGGCCTGCCCGCAAGCAGGCGTCCACCACGGAACAGGAACCCGCCGCGGCTGTGTGGACGTACGCGGGATAGTAGCATGAGCAGCAGCAAGGACCACATCAGTGAAATGAGTGGAAAGTTCATCCACATCAGAAAAGTCCTCAACCGCACGCTGAAACACAGCAGCCTCAGCAAAGGCTGACCATTCAGCACGCTTAAGCGCATACCGGGCTGGCCTGGAAGCCACAGAACCCCCTTGTGTTGTGGACAACACAATGGGGAGGTGATCACTTCCATGCAGATCGGCAGTGACAGCCCAAGTGAAGTGAACTGGGATGGCCAGCGAGCAAAAGGCTAAGTCCACCGCTGACCAATTGCCCGTTGCCAAGTTACAGTGTATCATGGCTCCATCGTTCAGGATGCGGAGGGGGTCCGTTTGCATCCTCAACTCAAGGACCCTTCCCTTGTTGTCAGTATTAGGTCCTCCCCACTGGACATGGTGGCTGTTAAAGTCGCCCAGCAAGAGGAACGGGGCAGGAAGCTGTCGAACCAGGTCCTCCAGGTCACCAACCCCAAAGACCTCATCCGGTGGCAAATAAAGCGAACAGACAGTAATATCCAATTGGAAAGAAACTCGAACTGCTACCGCCTGAAATCTAGTGTGCAGAGGCACACTGGCATGCGGCTGAGAGTGTTGAACCAGCACTGCAACACCACCATGTGCACGTGGCACACGGTCTGCATCCAGACGGTAGACAGAGTAACCCCTAACAACCGGATTATCCGACGCCTTAAAGCAAGTTTCCTGAAGGCAGCAGCACAGAGGTCGCCAATGCGACAAAAGCAGCCGCAGCTCTTCCGCATGGGTCCGATAACTTTGACAGTTCCACTGAACGATGGTATGCGCAGGCATTAGGGCGGGCTTAAGACAAGACCATCCTCCTCAACTCCTCCTCTGGGCGATCCGAAAACATCTGAATCCTCACCCGAATCAAAAGATGGAGTGAGGGTCAGAACAAAGTTGTCCTCGGAAGGAGGAAAAAGTCCCGGAGAATTAGAACAGGAAATCTCTTCCTGCTCCATGGGCAGAGTAGTATCACAATGTTGAGGGGACGCAATGGACCCCTCAGCAAGCTGGCCGTTCAACGACCGTTTCACCGTCTCTCCCGGTGGAGACGTCTTCACAGGCGGAGTTGAGGCTTTACCGGCAGAAGCCTTCTTCTTCGACGGCTTCTGAGGCGCACTCCGGGCAGGCGGAGGCTTAGCCGAATCCTTCACCTGCCTGGGAACAGTTAGAGCATTAGGAACAGGAACAGTAACAGGAGCAGAAGCAGAAGCATGTGCAGGCTGGGCAGAAGTCGACGGCACGGCAGCAACCGGGTCTGTAGGACCCAAAAGACCCTGCAAAGATGGATGTTGCTGGGTCAACAAAGTAACAAGCATGCCCACCGTCCTCGTCAAAGACCTGAGCTCAGCGCGCAAATCCGCCAAATCAGCAGACTCACTAACTGGGCCAGGCAATGACGCACTACACACCTGGGCAAAAGAACGTGTTAGCGTCGGCGCCGATAGTTTGGCTTTCTTTCGGGCCTCCGAGTAGGAAAGCCCGTCCTTAACCTTCAATTCCTGAACACGACGTTCCTCAACATAAACATGGCAGTCCCGTGAAGAGGCCTGGTGCTGACCACCGCAGTTGACGCAGCGCGCCGGGGCAGCACAATCAGTGCCCTCATGGGCTGCCTGAGCACAGCTAACACAGCTTGGCTTAGCCTTACAGGAACCGCTGGTATGACCAAAGCGTTGACAGCGGTAACACCGCATTGGGTTCGGCACATAACATCTGACCTTCAACCGCAGGTAACCGGCAGTAATGTGCTGCGGTGCAACCGGCGAATCAAAGGTCAGGAAAAAGGTGTCAGTTGGCTGGGCACCATTCTCGCCTTTCCGCGTCAAACGCCTAACGGCCGTAACGCCTTGTGACTTGAGTTCGTCCAGGATGACATCATCACTGAGACCCCTCAAATCAAAGCACGTCACGACCCCCTTACTGCTATTTAAGGTACGATGCGGCTCCACACGCACCGGGCATAACCCCAGTGCACTCGCCTTCAAAAGCCTCTTTGCCTGAGCATCGTCCACAACCTCCACAAGGTATCCCCCAGCACGGAGCCGAGAGACACTCTTCGGATCTGAACCACAGATCCCCTTTAGCGCTTTGTGGACAGTGAAAGGACCGAGTTGTGTAACATCTCGGCCCTCGCCTGTCACCACCAAGAACTTCGGGACTTGGTCCCGACCCTTACCAATGTCCGGTAACTGGGCACCAGGCCCAACCATCTCAGGTTCCCTCCTCTGGCGCTTGCTAGTGCGGCGAGGAGGGGAAGAATTTTGGGGGGAAGAAAGTTTTGAGGGGGAGGGGGGAGAGGAAGTTGCCATGGAGAGCAAAAAGAAGTCGCGGCAGTGCGCCCCCCAGAAAAGAAAAACCCCGCGCGGCACTCGGGTGATGCAGGGCCGGAAGCCGCATATCCAGGGCCCTGCACCAGGAAGCTAACACCGCCGTCTATCTCGGTGAGGTGGCAGCCTAAGCATGCCGAGAGGCGAGGCCACCAAGGAAGCCGTACACACTACCTCCCTCGATAACCCAAACAGTTCGGGTCCGTGATGCAGATGGATACAGCACAAGCCGCCTCCCCACAACGACAGGACCCGAAAAGTCATAGCCGATTGACCTTAGGCCGGCTCGCCCAGGCCACCCGTCCTCCGGAATAAGGAGCCAAAGCCCGAAAGCCAGGATCTCCGCCTCCACGGATTACTAGGTTGCAGCACACGGCCAACATGCTGGGGGATGAGGATGAAAAGCCCAGTGGCCAGAATGGGCAAATCGGAATCAAACCCAAAAGGGGATTCAAACCGCCAAACATCCTCTAAGCAGCCACCCCGGGCCCGGTTTGTCTGGATGTCCCTTCACCTCTTTCGGACTAGTGCTTGCGACGGGTGTTAAACCTGCCCGCCATACACACCGTAGGCGCACTCGCAAACCGTAGTGTTGAGGTTGCTAGTGTTCAAGACGGACTAAAAACCCTCCGCCATGCAGACCCTTGGCACACTAGCAAACCGTGATCTTGGGTTCCCTTTTAGTCGCCTCCTACGACACGCAGGGGTACGGTGGGCTTATTCTACCCCCAGCCCACAGGGGGCTTAACTATAAGATGGGACCACGGGATTTCACACTAGATGTGTGTTACCAGCACTAAAATATGTAACTTTTTAGCTGTGAAAAACAAACTGCTAAGGAACAAACCACTGGCCTTTACTAGAAACAACCAAATAAGTTAACTGGGAGAGAAATAGTGCAGAATTTCTATGCAAGGAAAGATGAAACGAAAAGGGAAAAATCATAATGGTGAAAAGCAGATAAGTGAAAGAATACAACGAAAAATTGTGAAAATTGCTAAGTAGCATATAAACTCAAAAGGCATTAGGATATTACAACAACTGTTTAAAATTTCTTCATTATTAAGGAAATCGCTTAAACAAAATCGTTTAATTTTTTTCCAAAACAATGTATTATGTCCCACTCCGAATATAGTAGACACATAAAAGGATGGGGTTTGTTACGTTATGTGTGTGTGGATATACATAGTTGTTTAGGTAACGATTTTTGATTAGTATAGGCTGTGCCATGGATAGCAGTAAATAAAAAAAAACAAAAATAAAAATGCCAGAACTATGATAACTTGAGTAGAAGAAATAATAGCACTGGTGAATTGAATCTAAATGGCAGGTAAAATTAGTTACAAAGAAACAAAACTCTTAATTTAGTTATTTTCTTCTCTTGGAAAGCTGTAGCTTGGTGATACATTTTTCAGAAACCCTTCTCTGTGGAAATGGAGTCTAAAGAAAGAAAGAAATGCAGAGGGGAGAGCAAAGGTAATAAGTATACGATATTAACCGTTTTCCGAGTGCCGAGAGACGCGCAGCGTCGAGACATTGTTTGGATCTCAGCACGAGGAAAGCGGGTGATATCCTATTTACTACCCGCCTTTTGCCTCTCAGTTTGGTCACGCTCGGTGAATGTGTGTGCTCACCCTCGGTGATTATTGCAGGTGGAGTCATATTTTTTGTTCCTTTTTTTATTATGGCAAAAACAAGTTAGGGAATTTGAGGATCTATTTGACTTGTCAAGTAACCATAATGACAATCATGGCTTATCAGGTGAAGCAGCAGAAGTTACTTCTAACAACGACGATGAAGTGACGATGAGGGTGTTTTGTGCAATACCCAGATGTTAGGATGACTGAGGCACTGCAGGGAGGAAATGGTAATGTATTTAGGACTCAATGAGCATTTTCTATGAAAGTACATTCAGCTATTGTGTCTTTATTTAGTGTGTACAGCCATGTTTTTCAAAATCGCTCATGAAAGCAGCAAAAGTGTTTAACAGGAAAGTTAACAGAAATCAACAGTTAGAAAATTACAAACTCTTGATGAATTTAGGGTAATACGAAAATTTTGTGTAATTACATTTTGAAGTTTTGGCATGTAATATATATAGAGTATAAAGAAAGAAACGATGTTACATAATGACAATCTTTATATAATGGAAACAAAAAGCGAATATTTCATGAGTTGGCAGCATCAGGAGAGGATAAGAATTGCTACCATTAATGAATGAATAGCTCAATAATAAAATGTAATTTTGAATTGAAACTGGGAAGGAATTCAGAGAGGATAAGCCTACACAATATCAAAACTATATAAATTACTACGATATTGTGTAATTATCTGCCTGAATTAACTAAGTTGTAAAGTCTATGTTTTACGGATAGGCTACAGACACTAGAAGACCTATAAAATATGTTAAACAATTATTGTTAAATGACCTCGATTTGCCAGTTAGACAGAAATACATCAAGAAAAATGAATCCAAACTCAAAAGATTAAGAAGATATGTACTATTAAGGAAACATTTTGAATTTTGAATTCTGCTTAGATATTGCAATACAGAACCTGGTGTTCAGTGGATGCCCTACAACCGTGGGCTGTTTTATCATGATAGATACTTTTACCGAAACACACATGACTTGAAATTCATAGCGATTTGTGGAATGTTTGTAATTTCCTAGAACAATTAAACAGCTGAGACGAGCAAGCTGAGACTTCTTCATGAATATTTGAATTTAGTATGTAAGATTGTCATAGTAAAACAATAGGAATAATGAAATTATGTTATTTGTCCACATTAATAATTTGCCCACGAATTTTTATTCATTTATTTAATTCATTGTGATACGATTAAAATGAGGCCCTACAGCCTAGAGCTCTGAGACATGCCTTACCCAAACGCACATAAATGACCTGAATTTCAGTGTGTAGAATATTCTCGATTTTCTTGAAGCATTAAGAATCAAAGGAGACCAAGCTGAAATGCCTTCATGAACATTTGAATTCTGTTTATAAAATTGTCGTAGTAAAACAACAAGAGCAGCAAAATTGTGTGATTTGCCCACCTCAATAAGAAATTACGTGGGTTAGCTGCTGAACACAAATTAACTTAAATTACAAAATTGTAGAGAAATGAATTATTCAATAGGAACAATCAAAAAAGGGAATCTCTTTATTTAAATAACATAATTCAAGAAATATAAGAAATATATATATTAAAAAACTAACTTAGTTTCTGTGGCCTACCCACCAGTAGAGGATTTATATATTTCAAACTAATTTTTGGGGAAGTTAGTCACTGTGGGTTGGTGGAATGGAGAGACTGAGGATATACTGTTGGTCTATCTAGAAAGTAAAACTTCCAAAAGTACAGCATTTAGAAAGGCACATTCAAAGCCGATGCAGCTCAATGACGTATGCAGTTTTTGGAAGAGTGCCGACGGAGCCAATGAGAAAAATAGGGTTTAAACGGTTACGGAAAGTTGTTCTACACAAGTCAATGAGTACGAAAAATGTTTCAGAAATTTTGTTCTTCATCCCGTGTCTCTTGATACGATTTTCCAGATTGTGCCCTTTCACCAGAAATTGGTCATTGAAACCACAGATATCCATAGACAGTACCAGATGCCAGTTGCCAGTCACTATTAGTCAAATATTTTAACCCATTAGTTTAATAAATTTCCAAGTATTTTATTTCTGAGCAATGTAGGAGTTTTAAATATTAAGTGCATTTTTTCTGAATATTAAGTCTTTTTAAGTGAACCTAGCAGTAGTGAATAGAAAGTAATTCACAAGGATTTAATTAATGAATAACGGTTTAAAGGATTAATAGATTAATATTTTGTTAATGAAAAATGGGAAACACTTAATGAATGAAGCATATTGGAATTTTAATGCATTCATGAGTTAAAGACAGATTGTAAATTGATAGAATTCGCGTTAATTGTACCACTGATTTATTACAGATCAGAGAACTATACGGATTTATGGGAGAAAGAAAGGTGATTGGACTGCAACATATTTCATGAATTTTGTGTGAGAACGAGATTTTTTTAATATTACGGTTGTTTGCTTTTGATTGAGAATAACATGGTACTATTTTTTTGGATTTGTCATATAGACAGTATTAGTCATATATACGGGAGTCAGTGTCATATGAATCTTTTTTAGACTTCGTTGAGATGCAAATATTCGTGTAATTGCATGCATGTATTTTAGTGTAATATTTTGTTACTGGTCGAGACGTGGTTAATTTTTAAACAAAGCATAACACAAATCGAGAGTTTCATGATCATGTAATTTCCGAAACATTTCTTCTTGGTCAACCTTACTGTTCAATGTCATTTCATGTCTGTTGCCGACTGCAGTTATTTAAATCGTGATTATTCCTGACAATATTATTGTATTTAAAAAATCACTGCAAATATTTATATCTTAGAGTAAATTATTTGTTTTTACAATTTTTCTTTTGATTTGTATATTTCATGTGTTTTTATTTCAGACTTAGCTGATGCCCCCTCATCCAGTAGAAAAGCTACAATGCACTTGGGTCTCCAGGAAGAACTCAAAACTGTAACGAACAATGTAAGGATTATTAATTAGCAGTAAAAAATCTTAAACTTTCATGAAAAAGGAAGCTTCTCTCGGATGTCTCGCCTGTCAAATTGTTTCACTTTTACAAGGCACAAACAACCTCCCAACAACGAGTTTCTTCTAGTTTTCAGGATGGTTCATATGTTACAAGCCCAATTTCGAAGGCAATTCTTTTGCAAGCCTGTTTTACTTCAAATGGAATTGCTCATAATAACACGCAGTGTCATCCCATTGGCCCTTTCACAAACACCAAATGCGACTCTGTGGGTATTACCCCCATCGAACGTTTTTAGGAATGTTTTTAACTTCCCTTAAACCCATCAACACCTTAGGCCCAGATGACTTTTCTGCACACTTTTATTGCGAAATCAGACACTACATCTGTGTACCACTTGCTTTTGTGTTTACAGCTTTCTTTTAAGCCGGGGCCACTGCCTGATGTGTGGCTTAGGGCCAGAGTTGTACCAATCTTTAAGTAGGGGAATACAGGAAAACGGCCTATTATAGATTATGGATAATATCGTTAAAGAAAATATGTTCATCTTTATCATGAAACACCATTTTATAAATTCTCATCAATTTAGCTTTATGCCTGGAAGATCAATGTGGTTACAACTCCTTGTTTCTCTCGGCATATGGACAGAAATTCTTGACACAGGTGATCATCCAATGTCATTTTGCTTGAATTCGGAATGTCTTTTGATTCCATGGTCCACCGAAAACTGGTTGCAAAGTTCGAGTTTGTATGTTTTGGGGGTCGACTCTTGGCCTGGGCGCTTGGTCAACTCAAGGCATTCTTGATAGACAGAAACCAATATGCCTCAGTGGGAGATGTGTTATTGGCTCCCTTGCAGATCATGAGTGACGACCTCCAGGGTTCAGTCCTTGGCCCCTTCTGTTTATTCTTTACTTAAGCAACCTGTCCCCATCTGCCCATCCTGCTAGTAAAGCAAGTTTGCTGATGACCTGCTATGTCATACCCCAATATTAGAAAATTATAGCAGTGTCCTATTGCAAGGTGAATAAATAGAATCCTTCAGTGATCAACTGAATCGCAACTTCCAATTGTGCAAACCAAAAGCTAAACTCTTCATATTGGAAATTCAAACCCAAACTGCGATGTGCCACACATGAGGATGTGTCAGTAATGAGGACTTGACTACTGGTAACATATTGGGCAGTACCCACTGGTGGCACTACCAGGCTTTATTTAGCCAAATGGGAACAGGGAATGATGCACCATGAAAGTGGTTCATAATTGTACAATGATTGGTTCATAGGGTACGCCATTTACAAAGAGCACTTGATAGAAGCCCAGTGCACTAAGTCCAGTAGTTCTGGGTAACCACCAGACACTACATTTCTTCCCCGAAACATTGAGTGTCAACACTTCGTATTTACAGTATTAGAATAACTACTATGTACACTACAAATGCTTTATTCCTTCATATGGCACTCACAATTCAATAAAAAAAATAGTATCCCTATTAGTTTCCCCCTCAGTATCTGTTACCCAGTTTTCCTATAATAGCCTACAATTTTCTTTTCTATTTCCCCTTTCTAAAATTCTGATTCTTAACAACTTGCCGAAATTTTTTTTTGTTAGTGACCCTATTACCAGGACAGCATTTTCCCTTTCTTTTCCGCACACAGCACACACAAAACTTTTCTGCACACAGTAGAGAAGGAAAGAAAATCAACATACACTTTTTCCCTTTGAAACAACAGAAAATAAAAGTTGGCTGCCCAACACACCCCAAACCCCCAGAATACAAGATTAGTACAAAACCCCCGAAATGAATTACAAATTCAGTTTGATTAGTTTCTTAGGCCCCGAAGGGATTTGCAATCTATTGGCTCGGATCCCTAACTAGAACGTGCAGGAGGGATAGAAGATAAAGGAGGCACTAGTATTGGGGAAACACACAACGGAACACTCGAATCTTCCAAGAGCGGTTTAAACAAGGTGGATAAATTCGAGGTGGTGTCAACAAAGGAGGAAACTCTACACTCCTAGTACCAGGAGACATCTGCGAAGCAACAATGGGAGACTTAGATACATGTTTATTCAGAGATTTCATTGGAGTTTTCGATGGAGAATGAGACCTTTGTGGAGTCAATTTGGGCATTGCCTGTAAACTATGGAGGTGTGCAGGCTTTGGCATGCACGACTCAACCTCACACCCCTGTGCGGCCTGATATTTGGGGTTGCTCTGCCAACTTTGCATACCCTTGGAAGTTGAAGGCCATTTTTGGCGTCTGACAACTCCGATTCACGCATGTGTATTTGTGACGATACAAGAAACCTGCCACAAGAAGCCTTATTTGTAACCACTTGATAATCAGTGAAACAACGACGTTTTTTATTTATTGCAGACACCCATTTGTGCTTTTGTCCATAGCAAGTTTTTTCATCGCCTTCCTTGTATGTAGACTCAGCTTGGTCAATAGTCGACTTTAATTGTCTATCTTGTTTTAGGGAACATTTATAAGAAGTTGAAGGAACCATGAAACTTAATCGTGTTTGCACATTTCTTTGCAGGAAAGTTTTGCTAGGGGTTATAACAGTAGTACAGTGAGGATTATTTCTAGCCTAGATCGTAAAATTATTTAGTGCTTTGCTAGGAATTAAGCCTTGTGTTATGCTAGCCTTCATAGATTTCTTAAATGATTTAACCAAATTCTCGGTGGCATGGCTAAATCATGTTAGGCACTGGCATGTAATGCACGGATGTCACCTGACACATGCCACATTCTTTTAGGTAATTCTCGAATTCAAGACTAGTTAGCTGGGGTCATGTGAGCCAAATGGAATATCAGCCTACCTAGTAAAAAATATTGGTCCAGAAATATCTTATCCATTGTCAAAACTTCCCCCCTAATCTTACGTGCAGAACAGACAACCAGAGATTTGGAGCACCACGGACGTCGTTCAGTCTATAAAAAGGGTCCACCATCTGATCCGTCGAATTATAGACCCAGAGCCTTAACATATGTTCCAAAATATTCCATTATTAAAGGGGATCAGTTTGGTTTTTTCCCTTGCAGATCGGCGGTACAGCAGTTACTCTCTGTTCTGGACAGG
>JAHWFP010022275.1:0-29347 GCA_023313725.1 Lithobius niger | reverse complement strand
GATTGAAGAGGGTTTAGGACCCTGTAGTGAAACATTTATATAATAAAAAAAATTTAAAAAGGTTTAAGACCCGTACATTATTTAAGAGGGTTTAAGACCCCTAGGAAAAAAAAACACCAACAGCAACGTCAGTCTCATTTTCCCCCCACAGTCGATCATAACAACGGCTTACAGCATTGAAAGCAGTCTTTATTTTCGGAAGGTGTAATGAATTTAAAGTGTCTTTTGACGAAGCGAACGACACGGCGGTCGTTAAAATCCTTCGTCATAGGATGGAAATGTTGTTGGATACGGGTCATGGGGAGACCATTGGCTTTATGATATAGAAAATAAAGGCAGTATTGGCCGCATACCGTACTACAAGGTCCTTGGTAGGTGTGTAGATTATAATTCTTAAAGGTAGAATTCCTACCGAGGAAACGTAGGATGTGTACGTTAGTAGGCTTCAGACCATAGCTGTCAAAATAGTCAACGGACGCTTTGAGGTGGTCGAAATAGATGCCGATCCAGTGACTACCTGGTTTGGAAGAGGGGTCCAAATTAACGATGTACGCCGAATGGGTGGCTGTTCTAGGTAGCTGATCGGAAGCGTACACGTCACCGAATAAAGGCCCTAGCTTCTTGTGACTGCTAGCTGCGGCGCGCAATTGATCCGTTTGCATTGTTTTTTAGTGTTCATATAGAATGTTTCTAGATTGATCGATTTCGAGTACGGATTGATGCACCATGTAAAGTACTAAATTTATAGTTTCCGTAAGGGCTTCTTTGAAACTAATGTCGATACGAAGAGATCCTTGACGAATGAGGTTGTAATGGCACTCTCCTTGGCTTTTATCGGAAGTCAAGTCAAAGGCGTACAGCGCATTGCCTTCCGGGTAATCACCATACGCGATGGGTGGAGGCGAGCCCGAAACCAGTTTGTTGGTATCTTGAAAAAGTGAGTAATAATTTCGCACGTATAAAGAATTGTCATAGTCTGGTTTATAGGGAATAGAAGGAATAGTTTTTCCATCGGCCTGCAAAGCGAGATAATTAACGTTGTAGTTGGCAAAGTTGTAAGGATTTTTAGTATAGCTACCGTTGTATGCACTATTCGAAACCAGGCCGAGAAGACAAAACGAAGGCATGTTTCCCAGGACGGCATTATCGAGATTGCCTTGTAGACTACCTTGAGGTATAGTAAAAGTTTTAATTTCAACACGGCGGACTGGGTACTTTGCGGAACCGTCTTTTAAGGCCTGGGTGAACCCCACCAACACTGCCGGCGATGGTGTGACTCGGCGGACGAACAAGGCTGCCTTAGTGATGTTCACGCGGTAGCTCGGGTTGGTCTCGGCGCTCATTAAACAGAATGCATCTTTACTACGAGTTAATTTGAGACGGAGATCGACATTGTTTAACAAAAGTCTGTCTTGCTGAAATAGGTCGCAGTGAGGGCGACCGTACAGGTCTATAACTTTACTAGTCTTGACACGTTTGGTGCGTGCTTTAAGACCAACGTTACTTCCACCAGGATTACCACTATCGAAACTACCGGCAGTATCGGCTTCCCACAATTGACTGGAGAGGTGACCGGCTTTAGCATCGGTGCAATGAGTCAATAAAGTCTCTAAATAAGAACGAAATGCGTACCCATTGTCGCTATTAGACACTTGTTTTCCATTTAATGTACAATCGCATTGCGAAAAAAGGGAATGTAAAAGTAGATTTACAGGACCAATCTTCTCGGTGTCTGTTATAGTCGTCGCTACACCTTTAACTATTTTGCACTGGATGTGTAAAAACGACTGACTCAAGTCCAAGAGACAGTCGGCAGCTCCAGGAACCACGAATTCGATAGGAGCACCGTCACTTAATGTGGCTAAAGGATGATACTCGACTAGAGTGTCATCATTTACGGTCACCTGCACGGGAGGTGTCGTAAAGAGCTCAAGTTCTTCCTTGGTGCAGGGGACTGAATCTCTGTCTGGTTTCAATGACATGATGATGTGGAATGAAAGACGCCGTAGTACAGTATGCGGTTATATACTTTTCTGTTGCTCATTTAACCGAAAAAGTCCGCTTTTCTTCTAGGCTTGCTTCTTCGTTTTTTGGAAGCCTGTAGGCGTCTTAGTTTTCTCTTCCCACCTCCTGATTGACAACGCTTCTTCTTCCTCTTGCGACCGGTTCCCACTTGCCCACCTGTAGCAGTGGCCACGGCATCGTGTTTAGCCGCCCTCCATCTCGTCCGAGCAGCTTCCTTAACAGATTGTCCAGACTCTACGTCATCCAGCATCCTTCCCCCAGATCTTAGCGCATAACGTCCTATCCCCATTAAACCTCTTTTAAGAAAAGGGACGGCCGACCGAAAGATACCGCTCAAGAAATCCCCGAACCCGCCCCCCCCTCTCTGTATTCTTCCCCCCCGCAAAATAAGGGGCTCCCCCTCTCTGGACAGGGCAATAGTGTTGCACGCATACGCGAGGATCTAATCCGGAGTAAGGGGCTCGCATGGTTTTTTTTTTTTTAAGGACGTCGCTTAAAGTGTAGTGTCAGGCTAACTTCTCCCGAGTTAAATGGAATGGCCACCCCCATGTCTGACATTATATAGACTCTAAGGGTCTCGAAATTAAGACGAGCGACTGGTTTGTAGTAAGGTTTAGTAAATATTACATTCGTCATATCGCCTTCTCCGATTCTTACAACTCTTAATAAAGGCGCCAGAACGTCACCAACTAGGGTCTCCGCCACTATGTCGCTGTAAATATAAAAAGAATCGAACCCCCCGATCAAGTTAAGTTTTATAGTTGATGCAACTGCTCTATGAAAAAAATGATCGGCTCTAAAGCCTATTCTACTCGCCAAAACCTTGTTAATGCTCATACTCAGTACTTCCAGAGGAGTAGTCTCTTTATCAGCCGATAAAAGGATGGAGGGGAAACGTATAGACATTACATCTCCGACTTCCCCGTATTCGAACTTAGGATATTTAACAGCGCGCACTCTTTCTCTCATGGCCTTGTTCAAAGCATTCGCCAATTCGTGTCCCGTTTTATAGTAACCAGGAGTTAAAGGAACGTTGATGGTAGATACAAAAGTGACGTAGGACACGAACCAACTCCCGTCATTAAATTGCTGCAGAATACTTTCAGTCGTGGCCCTAGTATGAGCTTTTACATCGTCGTAATAACTCTCTCTCAACAACCTATCCGACCTATCCCAGCCTAAAAACCTAGCGAGACTATAAGACAAACACAACTTAGCATCTGGAGGTAGTTTATGGTCAATTTCAACGCGTTTACCTACTTGATTGTAACTGAAAGTAATGGAAGGCATTCCCAACTGATTTTCGATAGTCGTATTTAAAAAAGTCAAAACCTTATCCATTTGGTAAGTGAAAAACACAAAATCTTTATTGAAAACTAGATCCAATTCCGGTTCCACGGTCAATGTGGTTTCCCCCCCCACCACTTTATGTTGATTAAGAATCGCGAGTTTAGCAGATTCCGGTATATCGAATTCTTGGTAATTATATCTAGGGAATTTAACGTAAGTACGGGTTCCACATTTTAGAGTCATTCCACTATCTGATGCCACGTTAGCCCAGTTCCTCGAGTATTGAAATTCGGCCAGTCCGACCTCCCAGCCACTACCAGAAAGACTTATTCTTTGAGCTAATTTCGTAGTGTAATCGTTAAGTGAATTTGTAGGAAAAAGATCCAGGCTAGCATTGGCTGGTAAAGTCATGTAGAAACTATCGCCCTCCATTTTGTTTTTATAGTTTTTTCAAGTCTTTAGCCGGGATCCAACGGTTATGGGTTTTATCGTAACCTTCGAAAGATACTAGATACTTTTTGTTGCGTCCGACACCTTTGCTTCTCAGCACCTTGTCTACGCGATGGTAGTCCTCCCCGTCCTTTTTAAGCACTTTACCTACTTCGAATAAATAAAAGCGACCTTTAATTTCTTCCCCGTTATAATCTTTAAGCCTGACAGTAACTTGACCTAAATTGCCGCGAGGAACCAAAACTTTAGTTACGAAAAATATTTCCCTCGACCACAAGCCCCTGTAAGCTTTATCAAATTTCCCTTTTGATATAGCGATGCGAACTTTATCACCTATTTTTAAAGGAATTTTAATATTTTTACGTTTAGTCAAAGCATGGCCTAGCTGCTTTAAATCGTCACCGAACAATTTACGCCACAACCGCGTATGATTTTGAAAATTGACGTTATCAGGTGCCATGCCAGTGGCCGAATGGCGAGTTTTGTTGTAAGAATCTACAATTTTTTGAATGACCGGCACGTATTCGTAAGTACCTTTAGATAAAAAAAACCGATGTAATCTAGATTTTAATTCTCTTTGCCACCTTTCAACGTTACTATTTTTTATATCTTCATTTTCGGTAGTAAAAAAATGAACGTCTTTTTCTTTAAAATAATCCTGAACCTCTTTCGCTAAAAATTCACTCCCTTTGTCGCTGCTAGCGTTCATTACTTTATAGCCTATACGTTTAAATATTTTCTTAAACGCCTCGACCATTTCTCGGCATGTTTTAGTACGCAATACTTTAACCCAGGCTTTACGGCTCAAGCCGTCCAAACAAGTTAAAATGTACCTGTATGGTTTGTTATGCTGTCTTAAAGATATCAAGTCACTTAAGTCACATTGTAGGAAACTCCCCAACCCACCCACTATAGTTTTATTTCTTTTAAATTTATACCTGGTCGGTTTGGTTATGGTGTATGCATCCTGACGTAAAAGCCAGTCTTTAATAGCGGCTAAAGTATATTTTTTACCGTCCCGCTTAGCCCGAGAATGTAATTTGGTCGCCGAGGCGAAACTAGTGGCTTCCCCTAAGCTGTCGTGATACAATTTAGTTAAATATGCGTCCATTTTTTTTTTTTACTGGAAAATATCCCAGTCAGGATCGCTTTGTTTCTTACGTCTACTAGTTCGTTGCTTAGCGGCGCGTGGTAGGCTAGTTCGCTCTCTATCAACGATATATTCCTTAGTCCTTTTTTCTTCCTTTTTGGGAGGGCTGCCTGCTAAGGACAATGTGGGCGGACCGGGGGAATTTGGCGGAAGAAGCGAATGTTTTTTAGTGGGAGCTGGTGTAGTAGGAACAACCGCTGCCGACAATCTAAACTGATCGATAAATTGATCTCTTTCCCTCTCGAGCTGCCCGATATATTTTGCTTTAAAATCCAAAGGTAAGTGTTCGGTTTTTAAAAGCGCATCTATACGCGCTTGAATTTCGGTTAATTTAGCGTATAACCCTCCTTCCGGCAAGTAAAGGAATCCGTGCGGCTGAGTGGCGGCAGCGGCGGGCGCTGTTGTTGGTGTTGTTGGGGTATAATTTTTATAAACGTCCTCAGGGACTAAATACATTCTATTAAGTAACGAACTCATTGTTTACCCAGGCCTAATAAACCCCCGAGAGCCGATAAGGCTGTAGGAATGAGCCAGGGTAAAAATCCACCTCTTTGTACTAAAACACTCTTTCTGGATTTGAGCGAAGCTCGATGATTCCCCAAAAGTCGAATTTGTTTCTTATATTTCTTCAATTTACAACGCGTCGAAGGCGAGACTTTGAGCTTATTATTCAATAAGTTTAAGGCAATTTCCGAAATACAATTGACTTGAGACTTGTCAGCGTGCCGCAACAAATTCTTGCGTTGTGGAATGCTAAGTTTACAGAGTGCTTCTAGGAGCGGCCTATGCTTCCTAACGTTCTTCATCGAAATCTTCACGTGGAATAAACTAAAGTAGTTTCTCCGGGGAATATATGCGTTCTCAGTCGAGTTGCGTCGTTGGATTTAGAGTGCACGTCCACCATTAAATATCCGTATTTCTGTCTACGGATAGCGTCGTCGTACGCGGCCGTAAACTGTCTAGTCTTGGCTGGATAGGCTTGCGACGCGAACGTCATTATCTGCCTTTTATCTCTTAAATTTCTCAACAGTACTACATATTGAGCGTTTAAAGCAATGTCCCGTTGGTTCCGGCCTTGCGAAAATAAATTCTGAGTTAAATAAAATATTGAAAAATTATTATGATGACCGTGTCTCGTGAAAAGTTCGGCAATTTCGCCGCTAGATGTCGCTACTGAACTCATTAAATCATCCAGAACTAAAAGTTTATGTATATTAGGGTCGTAGCTAGCGATATCGGTAGGTAAACCTCTATGGAATTTAATCTTATCCTTATAGTTGTCCATCCAGCTCTGATAACTCGAAAAATGCCAATGTATTTCTTTAATTTCATCGTCTACCATAGAGGCCGAGTTATCTATAAATTTAAGCATCCAGCTAGTTTTACCACTACCCGTTGGTCCTGCAATCACGCAGTTAAACGGTGCGTGAAACTGGGCAAAATCTGTAATCAAACGCTCACCCATACTGACTCGGCAGCGCTAGTGTTGACTAGGGGCGGGAGGTAATAAAATTGCCGGCAATAAGGTAAACTCCACAGGAGACAATTTAAAAATAAAATGAGCAGCAAGACTATGCTCTTACATATCTCGTACTTTGGGTCTGCCAGAAAAGTTGAAGTTGTTGATATTGAACGCCGCTCATCCATCACTAACAACTAACGGAAAGCGAATGAACTCGTTGTCCTTCTAACCACTTTATTTATTTCCCCCAAAGACCACTCTCACTCTCCTCTAACCCATCCCCCACGCTAGGGCCTCTCTCTCTCTCCTCTAAGCTCCCCCCTCCCACCTCCCTTCCTCGGCCTTGGCCGAGGAAGGGATACCCCCGGCGCTAGGGCCTCTCTCAGTGGGGCGGCGGCGGGTGGCGGCGTGCTGTCTGGGCGACACCGATCGGCAAGGCCGAGCGGTGGAGGGAGGGAGGGTGACGTAGGCCTCTCACCGGAAAAAGGTCACGTGGATGGGAGAGTGACCAAGTTACAAAACTCAATTATTGGTTCATTTGTCGAAGGAAAATATTTTCCCCCACGCTTGGAGTTGTACTGACGGAATGATTCGTCGATAGGTGCTTTCTCGCCTAACAGTAACATGATTATCTTTTAAGACAGCATAACAAACCATACAGGTATAAGATTTTCATCTAGCCCTAAACTAGTGAGTAGCTTGGATAAGGCCATTGACATAAACTTGAAAAAGAGTCCACCAACTATTCTATTTTTGCGGTCTCCCGCATATATGACGTCGGTAGGTCTGACTCCATTATCTAATGCCCATTTAATTAGGAAGAGAGAGAATCGTATCCAGAGTTATTACGTGAAATGAGAGAGAGGTTCGAATCCCTGGCTCAAACAACCAATGAGTCTATAGTGCTTTCACCGTTCATAAACATGTCGCCACAACGAATACAACCAAAACAGTAACTGCATGCATAACCGCCAAATTCACGCTGTGTGTAAAAAAAATCCCTGTCAGTTACTCGCTCAACTTGCGTCGTTTCGAGGTCGTAAACAGCTAACCGCAATCGCGTTTTTTTTGAGGAGTTGAATATGGCAGCGGTGGTCTAGCCGACACCACTGTTTACAAAAACGTTGGCAACAGTCCTGCTATTACCTTCAAACGTTAGAAAACAAATCTTGCATTTAAACAGCGATTTACAGACTGTATAGAGTCTTTGACGGGTGGCTGTTTGCTATAATGGCGGACTAAACATTCCGTATTTCTGAACAATCTGTTACATGGCAACTAACGGAAGCAAAACATATTTAGGCGAATGACACGAGGGACTGCTTTTGGCAGGCGTGGCTTTTAGGTCGGGAATACGGCCTCAGACAGAAAAATCGGGATGAGAAAATAAACCGCGGCTTTAAAATTCCGAAATAGTGATTGGCGTGGCAGAAAAGGTATAAGATGCGTTTAGAGCTAGAAAGCCCCTCGAAGGTAACCTGGCACTGCGTTCCATTTTTTTTTTGGAATAACACAATTTGGTATTCTGTCAAATAATAATCCTGAAATTCTTTCAAGTCAACACCCATATTGGCGAACGCCGGCGTCGGCGTGCAGCTGTAAAGCGAGCTTTTTTTTGCACATTGTTTGATTTACGAATATATTTTTATGTCCTTATCAGCGAATGCAACAAACTATCGCTCTAGCCAAACAAAGTTTATCTAAGCCGTTTTTTGGGAACACGACCGACCTAGCGCCCCCTGTTGATAGTCATGCTATAACATTTGTGGGTGACATTTTCTTTTTTGCCGCCTCTGGGTATCTCGATATGATTTACTTTAATCTCGAGCTTCCGACCACTTTGGTTAAGTTTCAAAATAAGAGCCAAAATGTTAGCGACGCTGAAAAGATTCCCTGGCATGTAATGGAAGGAACAAGTTATTTTCAAAAACCCACTCCCCCCAATACACACACACCTACATAGTCGGTGGGTCGGAACCCATCCCAGGACACGCTCAAATTATGTCGGTGAAAAAGTTGGTCTATAGGGTCTAAACGGTTTCTAACCAAATACTGGGCGTCGATAATGTCACAGTGTAGACATTTGTATTAGTGCTAAATTTTTTCATTTCCCCCATGCATTTAACGATGCTGAATCTATCGTTTTTAAAAAGTTTCGGTCCCCCGAGTCTGACAATCATATTCGGGGAAGCTTTTCGGGACAGGATGATTTTCATGTCGGGCCTCCCCCAACTTGATTAGAATAAGCTATTGGAAAAAACAGAGTAGTGAGCTGCGAAAAAGCGAAGCGTGCATTACACAATCATGGTCTCTTTGGCTCGGGGAATTGAACTTACATCCCTGACAGGGGAGCCGTATATCTTCTGTGTTTTCGCTGCATTTCGGTTCATTTACAGCCATTGTTGGCAATGTTACCGCAGGTGTAGGTGTCAACTCGCCTATTCTCTGCGTCCAGCAAGCAACAGTCTGCGATATATGAGGGAGCATGTATTTCATGCTAAGTATATCAAATTCAGTTAATGCTACTGATTAGTCTGCACTTTTTTTAGGATCAGCACATTGTCGGCCACGGATTCGATCCCCGATTTAACTGATATACTCGAGTTAGGCTGACGCCAGTAGAGTTGCGCTATTATCCCTAACCACTCTGTTGGATCTAATACCACGCTGTCATTTTCTCCGTGTTTTCCAATAGCTATTTTCACTACGTTTACCGTCGGAACTATGAAATTTAACCCGGTAAGTGGGAAGCAATCGCAATATGGAATGGTTTAGTATGCCATGAGACTGTGAGGGAGAGACAAAAATGAAAAAAAAAAGGACATTACTTATTTTTTTTCACTCCAACCACATTTCGGTTTGGGATGTGGGGGATTCGATCTGAACTGTGGGGGGCTCGATCTCTTTCAGTTTTTTGTCCAAAAGCATAGTGATATCAGTGACGTAGCCTATCAAGCCTGCAAACTGACGATAGTTTAGAACAACGTACTTTTTGCTGTATTTTTCAAGTATGAATTTAGCCTGATAGACTGAGCCAGATTGTGACACTATCACTTTTAGGCCGGCTCCATAGTTCCGGCCGGTCATAATTTGCTGCTGTAAGTTGCGCTCGCTCACGATCTGATTGTAAATGCCGTGATCCTTAACAAATTCCCGCCATTCGGCGACAGTAAACGAGACCCCACGGCGTCCTGGCAAGATCCCTACTCCTGGGGTTATGAACTCCCGTACATGTACGTACGCACGTCCCTGAAAATCCGTCACTTGTACGTATATTTCACCCCCTATGAAGTAGGTGTTTTTGGCTTCAATGACTCTATCTACTGAAGCTGATGATGTTGCCATTTTTTTTTTTTTTTGTTCACTATGTATATGAAAAGAAATAAAAAGGACATAGCCTTGCTTTAGGTTTTTTTTTTTTGCCCTATTCCGCAAAATGATATAAAGGAACCATTTAGGCCTACCTGTTCCTCTCTGCTTGCACTGCTCTGGTGTACTGCTCCGTGGCCTTTCGGATTGTTGGATATCTGTAAACATAAATGTAAAGAAGCCCGTTAGCAACCGGCCAAGTCCTCGCACTCTTATTTTTTTTTTTTCAATATTAACGTAATGCCTCATTAAACAATGCTTACCTCTACAATTGCTGAGTTGTTGGTTCCAATTGCTGAGATCGGCGGGTTAGTGAATTCTTGGCTGGGGTGATGGTTTTATACTTGGCCAAATTGCATTGTTTCAGGTGGAATAGCTGCTCGACAAATCAGCCCTGGTTATTTTCCGTAAAGGTGTTACGGTACTCTATTTTGGTCATTTCTTCGATTGGTTAGTCTCGTAGTACCGTCGCTCATTGCACGGCTCGAATCATGTGATGACTTTCAACCAATTGCGAGGCGTGTACTACGTCACGATGTGGGCCGCCCATTTCGCTCGAGGCAGTGTTTTTTTTTTGGTGGTTAGCCCGTTTTTTTGTCTTTTCGAGTTAAAGGGCTTATACGAAAGGTTTAACGTATAATAAGTCGGTTGTCTAGAGATCTAGGTCGCGAGACGTTAACTACGCGTCATTTTTTGACAGTACTGACAGCTTGCATATAGCCCGTCACTTTTTGTTTTGACGAATTGATAGGGGGAACGATTATTTTCTTTTAGTTGAGGGGTCCCACGCTCTCGACAACCGTTAATAGCCGATAAATGTTGTAACTACATTCCTACGCCCATAACAGTATTAACCTCACGACCTCTGGCCTATATACCGTTACGTTAATGGACAGAAACGCGTGACGGATTGGGTCTTTTTACAATAGTCATTCGTTCTTGTCATTTCGTCTAGGCCATTCAGAGGTCTGAAGGCCGTAGGGGGAGACCACCGTGTTGGGGGGCGGGATTGTTCGTATTATAGCCCCGAGCAATTTTAGACTTACCCGATTTTTGACGAGATTCTTACTTCATTATGTTCTGGGATAGCTGTTGCGGAACACAGCTCACTAACTATCAACTCTTGGATATTTTTTTTATCCTTCAGCGCGTCTCGTGAGTTGTGTGTTTTGTATACTAGGAACTTGAAGCGCTTTTTTTTAATTGTCTCCTGTGGAGTTTACCTTGACTTTTATTTTAAACTTGGTTTTTCATTAGCCAAATACCTCCGACATCCTTCTCGTGCAGGAGATCGGTCTGTGGGCCTGCTATCCCGTGCCCCACTTACTCCCGTGAAAGTGCCGACCCACGGCCTCCTGGGCCGGCCGCCCGTGAACGCGACGAGGTGATTTTAGTTTTTCTTTCTTTTTTCTCTATTGTAGTTAGTCGCCGATATGCAACGGATCACCGTCTCGCGCGACTTGCCCTGTTTAAATGCTTCAAACGCAATACATCGTGCCCTACGGCAAAATCTAGTTGATGCTGGGGGCGCTTCCAGCTGAGCCTTTTCTACTTTTTTTTTTTTTTAGGGATTCAACAGCCCAAAGAACGCGTTCCTAGTTATTACGTAGTTTCTACTCTGGGCTGAAGGCAACTGGGGGAAAACAATTATCGCGGGCGGGGGCGGCGCACGGATGCGGCAGAGATATGGGGCGGGTATCTAGCGTTCAATGGGGAAAATGTTGGTCCTAGGTGCACGTGGGCCGACCGATAGATCCAACTCTGGGCTGAAGTGTACTAGTCACCTGGAGGAAAACAGTTATCCCGGGCGGGCGACGCACAGATGCGGCAGGGATATGAGGCGGGTATTTAGCGTTCAATGGGGGAAAAATGTTGATCCTAGGTGCACGTGGACCGACCAATAGACCCAACTTTGTGCTGAAGTGTACTAGTCACCTGGAGGAAACAGCTATCCCGGGCGGGCGACGCGTAGATGCGGCAGGGATATGAGGCGGGTATCTAACGTTCAAGGGAGGGAAAATGTTGATCCTAGGTGCACGTGGACCGACCAATAGACCCTAGATGCACGCTCCACCCCTCCCACGGATTTAAATGTGATACCCAAAAAGCATGGGGCTCTGTTAGGCTGTAACACTATACTAGACCCCCGGGTGATAAGAACTACTAATGCAAAGATGGATTACGAAGACGTTCACCCAGGCCTATTTATAACCATGCTGTTTTAAAGTCAGAACTTGGACTTTAATTCACCCTCCTTTTTCCAGCCAGTTAAGTTTCTTTTTCTTGTATTTTGCTCATATTTCATCCAAACTTGTTTGAAGGAGCAAAACGTATCTTACGTAATAGACGTATGTAGCCAGCTAGGCTTTATTTCTTGCCTTTCGCTCATATTTCATCCAAACATGACGGAGCGATGCATCTATCTTACATAATAGCCGTACGTCTTCCTAAATGGTAACGTCAGAACATAATGTGCGCCCTAATCGTGGTCTATCAATCCAGGAGATATGCGAGCCCATAAAGACCTAGTGATATTGACACTCACGGTATCGCTTCTTCCTTCTGTAGGCTTTAGTTAAGGATTATCACGGCAATGGCAGGAAACAAAAGACTGGACGGAAATGAAACTAACTACATCAGCCTAAATTTTGATAAAACTGGACACATTTAAAACAAAGTTTCTATTGTTGACGAAAACTCACATTGCCTATAATTCAGTATTCTTATTTTGCAAGGTTGTTAAATGAAGCAGGCGATTAGTTTCAAGACAAGGCTCAATTCCAGTTTACTTCTTACTGCACAACTAGGGGACTGCACACATAGCATTACATTAGGCATCATCCAGAATTTATCCTTCTGAATGACTCTCGTCCGCTCCAAGTATCCAACCTTTCAGTTCGATGCCCAAAACCAACTAACTCGAGTTTCCGAATCCAGGGTTCTTTTACACCATGGAGAACAATGGGCTCTAACCTTAGGCTACAGCGAACAGGTGCAATCCGGTTCCAACTAGTTGAACAATAGGACTTGCTCGTCACCCGACTGTTGGGCGCTGTGCCAACTCCCGCGTGTTCACGGTAGTTAGCGACGCTCAACAGTTATGTTATCGGCAAGGTGCACCACGGAGTGCTAACGCCATAGCGTACGTGTTGCAGTACATGTAAGCTGGTTACAATTTCAGAAAGCGATTTCCCACTTAAGATTGATTTGTCTAAATTCAGCCAGCTCCCTAACCCGAAATGCACATGCAAGCTTCCATCCTATAAAAGAGCACAAAGAGCAATCTTTTATTCTCAAGTTATTGCCGTGTAAAGACGTCCGTTTTTCCCGCATTTCAGCGAAAGTGATTTCATGATATGGCGAAAGTCAGAATCGTCCTGCGGCCATGAATGCAATTTCCCACTTGAGATTGATTTGCCTAAATCCAGCCAGCACCCTAACCCGAAGTGTGCATGCGTGGTTCCCTCCTATAAAAGAGCCCAAAGAGCAAATCGTCTATTCCCAAGTTGTTGCTGCGTACGTACGTCCGTTTTTCAGTATTCTAGTGAAAGAGATTTCAAGGGGAACAGGCGAATATCACCCTGGTGAAAAGCCCCCCGGAAAATATCCCCTCGTGCGGTTCCCCCCCCCCCCCCGGAAAATAACCCCCCCCCCCTAAAAAAAGTACAAAAGTAAGTTAGGTGAGGGAACGACACGCATCCTAAAGCCAAGAACTCATAACTGCCGGAAACTCACTGCTGGAAACTGCTATGAATGAAACTTTTTTTAATATCAATCATGCCTAGGACAACCCCCCCCCCTGCCCCCGCAAAAAAAGGACAAGGAGGTTGCAAACAGATTATAGAGATGACCATCACCTCTCCCTTCAGTTGCGTGTTGTTCCTGCCCTTGCCTTTCTGCTTTGTAACAGTGTGTTTGACGGTTTTGAACAGTAGCAAGATGCAGGCCCTATCCTAAATTATTTTTAAGATACTTATACTGGTCATGCACCAAGGTCGCCGTAGCATACTTACAGCATCCAGGCTTATCGGCGATTGAACTGCATTCAAACACTGGCTGGTCGTGCACTGCAGCCTCAGCGAAAAAAGTATGCCGATTCGAATGCAATCATACTCTCAATAGTGAATGGATACAGCACCAGAATAACTATGGACAATCTGAGGGGTGTAGCTCATACAATGATATCTCATTCTAAGATGAAAAAGTGTACAATAATTAATTTTCAATTATGTCTGGTGATGGGGGGTGGGGGAAGATTGGTTATTTTTTACATTGGTTTCTTTTTTCCTACTTCAACTTTTCTTTGTTTTTTTTTTTTTGGGGGGGGGGAGGGTGGATTGGGAGTAAAATATTAATCGTTGGGTATTGATATTAAAAAATTGGTATTTTACGGCAGCGAATTTTCGGCAGGTATGGTTGGCAGAGGCCTTAGGATGATTTTTATCATTCCCTCCCCTTTATTTTTGTATTGTATTCGTACTTTTTTTTTGTAGGGGATATTTTCCATGGGGAAATTGGTATTGGGGGATATTTTCTGGGGTGGGGGATATTTCCCGGCGGGAGGGGGGCTTTTCACCAGGGGGATATTCGCCTAGAACCAATTTCAAGATATGGCGAAACTCAGAGGACTCTTCTAAAGCCACCTTTCCGGAAAAGTCATTCTCCGCTTTCGGCTGCTTCTTTGGGTCCTTCTGCTGCTGTTGAGCCTGATGTTAATGTCAACCTTTCGTCTCCTCAACCTGGCCATCAGAGATGTCGTTTCACCACCCTTCACGCCGTGATCTACCCAGAAGCTCTACTCTGTCAACGTCCTCTTTCGTGGCGGTATCCACTTGTGACGAAACCTACTCCTCTCCAGTGACAGGCTTTCGCTCGCCCAGTTCTCATGCCACTTTTACTGGTGGCCCTGACTTTACCACTGTTAACACAACAGGTACTTCTCTTTTTCCTTGTGGTCAGGTTTCTTCTTCTGCTGCTAAAGCTAAGTCACCTGGTCTTCGATGGTTTCAATCTGATCTTCACAATAAAAGCAGGCATGATAAAAATGAAGTTCCCACGGGTTTTCTTCCTGCTCGCCCCGACGTTCACCCAGACCTGCTGTTCCTAAAGATCTACGTTTGTCCAAGGATGAAATTAATTAGCTATTTGAGAGGCCTAAATGCAGCAATGCTCACAGTCACAATTCTTCTCCTTGATCGACTTATAATCGCTCTACATCTAAGACTGGATCGATGCCACGATTTCCCCGCAAGAGTCAGCGTTACCCTCCCTTTGACTCTAATAAAAACTGACGAAGATCCAACGTATGGCAGTTTTCTCCAGGCGAAAGTCAATTCTGGTCGTCGAATTTACACCCTTTCACTGCCATTCCATTCCTGAAGGTGAAAGGCGCCTCAACAGCAAAAGACATCATTCATGCTAGCTGCACTTCACGTGGAAACGAAAACAGCCATTACAATGAAAACGACAGCAAAAGACACTGCTATACACAAGACGTACCGCGCAACCATAGCTTCTCCCTTTCGTGATGACAAGCGAAAGCATTACAACCACAAGGCCGCGCCGAACCTCCTTTCGACGCTTCAGTGAATTTAAATACAAACTCTTCCACCTTCGGATCCGATTGGAATGATGATTCTCAACGTGTACATTTAGTGATAATTCCTCGCTTCGTGACACTGAAGATCTTCTGGAATTCAATTATTTGAGCTACTAAAAACCGTTGAATAGCCTACATTGTTCCAGAATGTTTCCTTTACAAACCATAAAAAGAAACTCAACGCTTAAAAAACAAGTTTGACAACCGGTTTCGGTTTTGGTCTCCGTGATTGCAACTCTAAACAGAAATTTATCTTGTGCCAATCCAGCACACTTCTCACCACTCTCGTACCTATTGGCGGTGTTCTACATGGAAAGGGAAAGCCCTTAGAATTGCGTAAGGACCCTCCACCACCTCGGCCTGGACGAGAAAACTGGTTTTTCAAACCATTCGGCAACGGCTCTGCCAATTCCAGATATTTTTAAACCTCTTCCCAGTCAGAATTCTTCACTGAAATAATTGAAACTTGCATGCTGAAATAATTGTGCTTTTGTATGTACTCCGAGAAATTTGGATTGTATTGTGGTTTCTCCTGCAGTGGCCTTCCCGTTGGTGAGTCATCGTGACCTGTGAATACCTCTGGAACATTGTGAGTGCACTTTGGGCCAGTTTGCTTGGCTACTGTGCAAGCTGTCAGTGTTTCGGGTGCATGTTTACATCCAGCTAATGGGGGGAATCCATTTTGAAAAACGTATTGCCTAATATGAATTTTTGTTTCCGGTTCAAGCCCAGCCATGGACCATTTTAACTGAAATTGTTTTTTCGTCGAAGATTTGGGCCAAAGTGTTTTCTAGGGATGCCCAATCCCATATCCTTTCCAAAATTTGATTTTTGTGTTTTTTTTTTCCAGTATTTTAACCGCTCTTTTTTTGAGTAAAAAACAATTTTTCAGCAAAGAAACATATGACATTAGTGTGGCGGTGCTTGGTCAGTATCGTAGTGCATTATATAAGAACTGTATGACTTTGAAGATTAATGCTCAATGGAAGATGCGGTTGAATGTGGCGAGTGTGGTGAAGCTGCCTAATCTCTTCGCGTGTTCAGTTGATCCCCCTTTCAATATGCCATTTCGATCTAACTCTGTGAATTCGAGGCGTATGCTACAACGGAATATGTAGTAGTGTTGCTTTGGTGCTGTGGTTTATCTGCTCTTGGCGCTAACATCACAACCAAAAAAAAGAAAAAAAACATAAGAAGTATCACCTTAATGTTATGTCACAGTGGGAGACCACTTACCCCGATAGGAACTGCTTCATAGAACAATATTTCTACTCCTGGTCTTGACTTTCTTGACCTTCTGCCAGTATCACCAGCAGTGAATACCTCTACAGCACCGGATCTATGCCTGGTCAACAAATAGCTAACCGAGCCCTTCGCGGTACTATTCTGGCACCCGTACTAAATCCCTAACCTAGCGCTGGACCTCCCATGATGAGTGAAAGGCTCGTAATGTAATGACATCCAAATTTTTTTCCGTGGTGGAATCTAAAGTACATCAACTGCAGGCATCCCACGACACTGGTCGCTTGGAACGTGACATTGACCTGGCAGTCATTAACTCAAAAACTGGATTCGGTTCTTGGTCTCCCACAGACATCCCAGTCGATCATAACAAAACCTATGGATAATAACGATAGGGAAAATCTTACTCCATGTAACTGCGTTGTACTAAACAAGTCGGTCGAACAGTATTGTGAAAAACTAATCGAACGGCATAACAAGTTGTGGCACTGTTATTTCATTTCATGACTCCTTCAAAGAGTTCATATCTATTAATTCACAGACTTCAAAGTCTGAACTAGAACATATAATACAGGGTGTTCCTAAAAGGTCTAGTTAAATTTTAACCGTAGCTGCTACTCATCAAAACAAAGCAAACATTCCATATAAACATGGGTCGGAAATGCTTCCTTTCCGAGATAACACAGGGTGATGTCAAATATTTCAATCCTCTTTTAGTCATCGTTATTGATGATTGGAACTCTGCCCCAGAGTGTCAACGTCGATCAACACTTTCAAAAACAGACTGGTCAAATTCATTTAGTTCTGTCAAAACAACTCGGCAGTGGGAGAGCCCAGCAACAAAAAATGGCGTCGTTTAGGCATAAAAAAGTCCAAAAATTGCATCAACATTACGACTGATTCCCAAGTTGTTTAATCTATGTTAAAAAACATTACAACAACCAACGCTCATGCGCTAACAAAAACCTGCGCCCACCAACAAAATGTGGACGCGATAACAACAATGAACGGCGTCGCCACTAACCGATGCCAACCAACAAGCTTAACTGATACATACCCAGAAAGGTGATACATCACCCCCAAAAATGGTGGCGTCAGTTTTCACTCAAGATTTGCAACATGCTCCACAACCTGCAGCCAAGTTATTTTCCCTTGCAAATCTTGACACCATTCTTGCATTATCCACAAGACCACTTGAACTTGAACTCAAGGATCACTTCCAACTTGTCCGGCAACCCATCTTGACACTTGCATGCAAGAGAACAGCAAAATCATCTTGAAAATAAATTCCTTCCGTTTCTGCCGCATTTCGAAGTTCCTTTGATTCTTGCAGATAATCGTCTATCTTTGAAGTGCTCTTCTTGTACTGGTAGTTACTCTCTGCTGATCGGAGTAAGTAAGAAAAGAGGGAAAGTGTTTGGAAATCATCCCGGCCGAGACTTCACCGGTCTGGAAACGCCATTCTCTCTCCTCTATGACGATGAAACCCGCTCGATTTTGACAAGTGGCACCTGATTGTGGTACATAGCCCTTCACCAACTTAAGGCGTCCACGGGTGAACCACCAGGTGCGGCCACCGGACTCCACCGGAGAGGACGAAAATTTACCTGAGCAGCCCTTCTTCAACAGCATAAGTTGGTACTGTCTAGGACAGTATATATTTGAGCGGGCTTTTCTTATTTGTTTGATTTTTTAAAGAATACAATAAGCAGCTATCTAAAGTGTGCTTCAGTGTAGCTAAGTGGCGATGTAAGCTTTTCTAACCTTATAATGTACCTATAAAATATATGCTTCTTATGAGTGTGAGTGAGTGTTCATGTTTGTCGCACCAAAATTGCCACTCTCTAAAGGCTTATTAGCAATTTGGCAAACAGAAACCGAAGCCTAGACCCTAAACTATTTCCAAGGGGCATATCTTCTGTACAGCACGACGTATCAGGCTACCATTACTTAACTGCAACATTACTGAGCGAACGTTTCCATCTCGTCCTTTAGTTAGTTCTGCCACTCTTGCTTTCTTCCATGACCCTCGTGGATATCTGTCATCCTGTAACAATACTACATCATCAAGCTTAATCGGGCATTCATTTTTGGGAACGTTCAACATGTGAACTGACTGTAATTGTAGCAGATATTCTTCTTTCCATTTTTTCCAGAAGTTGTCCAACAGCCTCTTCCGAAAATTCCAGCGTCTTCGTAAGGTTTCCTTTGAAGAATCCACAATGAGATTTGGAAAGGCTTCAGCTAAGCTCCCTTCAGCTCTTCCAAACAAAAAATGTGCAGGGGTAAGATATTCTGCCTCATTTGAATCTTCCGTCATGGCAAGTAAAGGTCTATTATTGATGACTGCTTCAATCTCTACCAGAATGGTCATTAATTCTTCGTATTCCAAAAGAGCAGCTCCTAAAATTCTACGCAAACTTCTCTTCACCGATCCTACCATTCTTTCGTAGAACCCTCTCCACCAGGCAGCCTGAGGAGCAATAAAACGCCACTCAATCCCTTCTCTTGCAACTTGAGTTTGTACTTCAGCGCTTGCCGCTATTTTCCAAGCTTCACGAAGCATTCTGTCAGCCTGTTGGAATGTTTTGGCGTTATCACTGTACACAATTCTGCAAAGGCCTCTTCTGGCGATGAATCGACGGAATGCAAGAAGAAAATGTTTAATTCCTTGTGATGTCACCAACTCTAAATGCATAGCTCTTGTTACAGCGCAGGTGAACAAGCAAATATAGCATTTTCTTCTTTCTGAAGCCACTTTTATAACCAAAGGTCCAGCGAAGTCAAGACCAGTTGTATGAAAGGAAAAAGTTTGACCCAATCTATCAGCTGGCAAAGGTGCTTCGATGACAGAAACTGGCTTTGCACTCCATTTTCGGCATATTAAACATCCCCGTAAAATTTTTCTAACTGTTTGTCTGCCTCGAATTATCCAAACAGAAGATCTCAAACGTATTAAAGTTGTTTGAACACCGCCATGTAGCATCAGAAGATGTATGTGCATTACATAAAGAATCAATAAACCGTTTTCTTTTAATAGAATTGGATGCTTCTCTTCTTCTGAAAACTGAGCAAACTTCAGTCGTCCTCCCATACGTATTAGACCATCACCGTCTAAGAATGGGTTAAATTTCATTAAACTTGATGTTGATGCCACCTTGGAGTTCTTCGTTAAGTCTTTTATTTCTTCTGTGTAGTGAGTTTCTTGCATTTTCTTGAACCAGTAAGTTTCTGACGACTGCAGCTCCTGTAAACTTAACGACAGTTTGTTAGAAAACTTCTTTTTTCTGCAGTTATTAATAAATCGGAAAACCCAAGCTGTAACATCAATTAATTTTCTCTAGGAACCAAAACGATTCGGGTCAATCAAATACAGCACCTCTCTTGACACTTGTAGCAATGTAAATGACACTTGCTCTTCTTTGTACGATGCTAAGTTGTCTTCCTTTAAAATAAACACAGGCCACTCCACTTCTTGCTTGCATAACCATTGTGGGCCCTTTAACCATGCGTGATTGGTTGACAACTTTTCTAAAGACTGACCCCTCGTTATAATATCTGCAATATTTTCTTTACTGCTACAATATCTCCATGTACAATGTGTCGTTAATGCTTGAATTTCTTGAATTCGTCTTCCTATGAATAATTTCCATTTCGATGGAATTCCTTTTATCCAACTCAAAGCAACTCTTGAATCTGTCCATAGAAGAGTCTCCATGTCATCATTTGACCAGGCTTGACGAATAGTGTCAGCAAGACGAGAACCCACCAAACAGCCCATCAGCTCCAGTCTCGGAATGCTCATACCTTCCAAGGGTGCCACTCTTGACTTTGAAACCACAAACGAAGACCGTATTCTTTTATCCACTGACACTATTCTGAGATATGCTACCGCACCATAAACCCTCGGTGACGCATCACAAAAAATATGCAATTGGCAACATTGATTCAAGTTTTCTTCTTGAGTTCCTTACCAACGAGGCATGAGAATATTTTGCAAATATCGAAGATCTGACTTCCACAATTTCCAGTCTGTTAGAAGGGGTTCAGTTATTTCTTCATCCCAACCAAGTTTCAAACGCCAAATATCCTGAAGAATTAACTTTGCTGCCACTGTTTTTGGAGAAATAAATCCGAGCAGGTCAAAAATTCTTGCAAGTAGCTCCAGTACACTACGTTTTGAAAATGAATTTTTTTTCACTTCTGTTGGAATTGTGTTTGATTTTAATGAAAGCAAATCAGTCATAGGATCCCAAACCAGTCCTAGAAACTTTAAAAGTTCTATTGGTTCTTGAGGAGAAACTAATCCTTCATGTTGCCAAAGTCTTTGTAATTGCGAGTCATTGGTTGCCCATTTTTTGAGCAACATGCCCCCTTTTTCCATTAAATTGCTTGCTTGCTTAGAAAACAAATATGCTGATTCCGCAGAAACACTTCCTGTCAGCAAATCATCCACATACATATTGTTGTCAATCAATGCAGCAATGTCCGGATTTGAATCTTCATGGTTTTTAACGTGGAAACGAATAGCGGCTGCCAAGAGAAAAGGACTGGCCTTCATACCAAATAGAACCCTGGTCATTCTGAAGATCTTTAAAACTGGTTCCTTTTCACTTGACCAGTCTTCATCTGTCCAAAGGAATCTTGCTGCGTCCCTCTCTTTTTCTTTAAGCTCAACCTGAAAAGCCTTTTCGACGTCACTTGATACTGCCACTTTATGTGACCTGAACCTCAATAACAGATTCAAAATGCTTGGATTTAGGTTAGGACCTGCATATTGGCAACCATTCAAAGAATTGCATCCTTTTGAATGCGATGAGGCATCAAAGACAATACGTAGTTTTGTTGTCTTTCTATCTTCTTTTACTACTGGTTGATGAGGCATGTAGTTCACGGCGTTCCCACTGTTTACTTTACTAGGAACTACTTCTGTGTGTCCATTTTGTAAATATTCGTAAATACCTTTACGATATCGTTCTAACATTTGTGGGTCTTTTTTGAGCTTAAGAATCAGCTTCTTCAAACGCTCTTTTGCTATGCCAAAATTATTGCATAGTTGAACCTTATTGTCAGCCCAAGGGATCTCCACTTGATAGCGTCCATTGACAAAAACTGTGGTCTCTTCAAAGCTCTGCAAAACAGTGTCTCTTCTAAAGTACGCTGTGAGCTATTTTCTTTGGCTAAAGTACCACTTCTGTCCAATTCCCATAGAGCAGAAATATTTCTTTCTAGAGTTTCTAAGGAAGTTGATTCACTACGTGTAAACATAGCCACCGCAGAAACTGTTGTGATATGAGTTAAAGTTCTTCCCTGCATGACCCAACCAAAAATACTCTCTGAAGCCATTAGAAACGAGGACAGTCTTTTCATATGGCCCGTTACAATTCTCCAGTACCAGTCTGCGCCGACTAATACATCCACAGACACAGTACTTCTAGTGCCCATCAACTGCGACCATGACTGGGATCTTTGCCTTTTCAACAAATTTTCGATGCGGCTGCTTTCCCATAGTGTCACTCCACTACAAATTTCTTCCACTTGCGAAGCGTCGATTTGTAACATAGCACCATTGCTACCGTGCAACGCTAAAGGAATTAGACTTGTTAGTTGCGTTTTCTGGTTACCTCCAAAGGAATGGACAGTGACCTTTTCCAGTTTACCTGTCGCCAAATTAAACTAAAACCACCACTTGTTGCATTACACCATTGTTTTCCAACCACACCCGCATGGCTTGTAAAACAGACATGGAATCTTGCACCTGACTTGATGTACTTGCATGACAGCTTGCCGAAGTAACCAACGATTTTGCTTCTGATGGCTCTTTTTTGCCCCTAGGAACATTATTTTCTCGTAATGGACAAAGTAAAGTGTGATGTGCTTGTTGACAACTACGGCAGATAATCTTATTGTCACATTGATTGCGAAAATGAGCCTTTGATAGACAATTTGGGCAACGTTTTGAATTACGTAAAGCTGCTAGTCTTGCACTGTTTGACACAACTTCCATGCACGCCGATGTAAAATGTGATTTTTTGCTGCAAAATATACAATATGGAGTTTTGCCACGAATAAACTGTTTACTTGTAGCTTGTGATGCCACTAGGGTTGAAGAAGTAGTTGATACAATACCATCTTCTTTCCTTGCTTCTTGTTTCTTTACTTGCCCAGTTCTTGCTTCTTTACTTGTCTCTAATCTATTGCTTGTTATGCGCCACACCTTTTCTATATTTTCCAGTTCCTCTTGCAGAGTTGTCAGTAACTGGTCTAAATCAAGTTTATTTTGGAATGTTTTTCGGTTCCACTCTGTCAGAATACTTCCAGGCATTGATTGTAGCACTATTGGGCAAAAAACAGCTGCTAACGACTTTACATCCGTGCCTAGTGCTTCCAAAGCTCGCATGTGCATTTTAAATTCCTCTAGAAATCTTCTCAGATCTTGACCACTTCTTGTCATCTGAACTGGAGCAATTTTTAGCAATGCATTCATATGCTCTGTTACTAGTACGTCGGTTTTGCCATACTTGGCTTTTAACAAGTCTATTGCCACAGTATAGTTTGCTTCAGTTAATTTTAGGCCTTGTATGGTCCGCAGTGCTTCTCCCGTTAAGAAACCTCTGATAATTGAACTTGTCCACTTTATTTAAGGAGTTGTTACCATCTATCCCTGCCACAAACTGGTCCCAAAATCTTTCCCAATCTGTTAGGACTCCTTCAAATCTTGCTATTTGTAGCTTTGGTAACTTTAAATTAACTCGTCCACTCTGCACATGTAACGATGTAACTGAAGGGGGAGGTGGTGCTGCTATTGTGGCTAAATATCATGTGGCTTTGCCTTTCGTTCGTACAATAGTCTCCAAGCATGCTTCATTATCTTCTATTTCTACGTCCATTACTGCTGGATCAGTTAAGAGCTCCAAGTCACGAAGTATAGGAACCATAGTAGCCTCTTTCGCTTCTAAATTTATTAGCCCCAGTTCAACTTCTCCAACATCGTTTTTTGCGATGTCTGCTTCTATTTTTTGGATAACTCGTGCTATTACCACTTTGCGAGTTGCTCGACTTTTCTTCAATTGAGCTAATGTCATTGCTGCTGTTGCCATTTTTCTATACTTGTTTGTACACTTTGCTAAACTGGCGTTATCTTGACTGTTTCTTGTACATTGACTTGGGAGTCTTTGGACCTTCTTCCAGCGGTTTTGTTTTTTCTAAAATAATGGGACACTAACTACCCGATTGCATGGCTCTTTGGTAATGTTGAAGAAGACGCGCGGAGCCTAAAAACGAAAATATAATCTCTATAAACGCTAATTCTTACCTTATAATAACAATCAGTGTTTCTTCTTTATTGACATTTATTGAAAATTAGTAATTGTTGCCGTCAAATTGTTCTAACTGGATGGTTTTCCCGGCTGTGCTACCGTCCTTCGTGAAGCGTTGCGTGTCCGCCATTATTACAGACTGATTCGAGGCAAGAGTCACCAGGAGAGAGTAATCACTAAGTCAACCGCTGCACTAGTAACATTTATGTGGTTTGATGAGCTTCGAGCCACATCTGACCTAACCTAAACCTACCTGACTGACCTAGCCTGACCTAAACCTAAACCGACCTAACCTAACCTAACCTAACGAATAATAACACCTACAACACTATAACATGTTGAAAAAAGTGTAAAAGGGTAAAAATCTGTTTTGACGAAACGTCAAAACAGCGGCAAAAATCGATTAGGCACGCCAGGGGAGTGATGTCAAACAACAACCAGCATCCTTTGCTATGCATAATGGCGGACACGCGACGCTTCGCTAACGATGGAAACACGCCGGTAAAAAAATACGGATTTGAACGTTTTATTAACAATCTAAATGAAAACCAATTGTAACACATGCCAGAATAAACATCGATTGTTGCAAAACGGTAAGAGTTAACACCTTTAGAGATAATATATTCGTGTATATGATCCGCGCGTCATCTTCAACATTTCCGGCTCTTTTTTAGTTCAAATGGGTTTCGGCACCAAAATGTCAAAACAACTCGGCAGTGGGAGAGCCCAGCAACAAAAAATGCGTCGTTTAGGCATAAAAAATTCCAAAAATTGCATCAACATTACGACTGATTCCCAAGTTGTTTAATCTACGTTAAAAAACATTACAACAACCAACGCTCATGCGCCAACAAAAACCTGCGCCCACCAACAAAATGTGGACGCGATAACAACAATGAACGGCGTCGTCACTAACCGATGCCAACCAACAAGCTTAACTGAGACATACCCAGAAAGGTGAAACATCACCCCCAAAAATGGTGGCTTCAATTTTCACTCGAGATTTGCAACAAGTTCTAAACTTGGTTTTTTATGATGGTTTTATTGAGAAGGAGCGTATAAGCAGAATGTTTCCTGCTCTCGATTTGCATATTATACATTACATTTTCATCGGCCTATTTGTCTCATAGTAACGGTTTGTCATCATTTTAAATATAAAAACAAACTGAAAATTAATCAATACTACTGGTATAGTAGGTAGTTCAAAATAACTGGTAATCAAAATACGTACCAGAGGGCTTACTACACACTGCCTCCCCTCCCCACCACCTCAGAGCCACTTTTGATAGGAACGTTGGTATGGCAAAAAGAAGTGTTTAGTATCGGTTTGCAATCAATTGTTAACAAAACAAACAGCAAATTAATCAAAACACTCTCAAGCTACTGGAATAGGGAGTGAATGGCTAGAAATAACTTGTACATTTACCAGAGGACTTCCTGCAAACTCCTCCTCCCCTCCCCCCAATCAAAGAGAGCCACTTACGACATCAACCTTGGTATTAGGTGATTATAAACAAGTGTTTGTGTCTGACAAGAGACAGTCCATAGTATCAAATGACAGCAAAACACTTTAGACAGTCCTTTGCTGATCGTTGCAGCTCAAGCATGATAAGAAGTTGCTTCAATGGTTATCATTTCTGGAGCACAAGGCAAGCAAAATGAGTAAAATAATTACACTGTACAGCAACTTACATTATCCTGAAATATTTCTTTACACTCCATGCACAATAACAGTAGTAGCAAGCAAAGTCCTTATCTGCTGTATTGAACTACCGTACATCATTCGAAGTGGCCTCCACGAGCAGCAATGCATGCTCCACAGCATCACACCATGGATTGTCGAACACGTTCGGAGAATTCTAGGGGTACCCCGAATCGTGTTACACCCATCCACAAATCGGTCACGTAGAGTCTGTAGATCAGGAAGTGGTGTAGCGTAAACAAGGTCTTTGAGGTAACCCCAAACAAAAAAGCCCAAAAGATTAAGGTTAGGTGTGTGTGCAGAGGCCATGCATTTGGTCCTCCCCTACCAATTCAATGCAAGAGTAGCTATAGTTAAGAAATTCCCGAGCATTGAAGCTGAGATGGGCTGGAGCACGTCATACATGAACCACAGTTGGTGCCTCGTCCCCAATGGAATATCCTCCATCAAGTCAGGGAGCTCATTCTAGTAATTGGGCTCGCTGTTTACATAAAAAAAAATAGCTCGTATCCCCATGAAACTTACTACTGTTAAGGTACACAACTTAGTAAAAACGGATTCGAGTTCACTCGAGCGAAGCAAACTACAATTTGAACTCCAATTCAAGAGAACAAGAATTGTTTTTACTCAATGGTAATGTCAGAAACTGAATACATGTTTGAAATGTATCATATTTTGTTTTGCTTTTCATTTGTTTCGTCTGTGTTTGTTATTTTATATCTTGGAATTCGTCGTCTGAGCAAACGGGTTTGGCGTGTTTAAGCACAAGTTAGACGCTAACCATTAATTCGTTTTGTAAAAATGCCATAATTGTGTGCTGCCTTACGTTTTAATTTTTTTTAATGTAAGTCTCTGTTACTACACCCTCTACTTGGAGTGCCTGTTCATTTCTTAATTGGGGTCGGGTGAAGCAACTCATTTCATTTTATTTGTCTTCAGTGCGACCATCTACTTACGTCCATGTTTCAAATTCTTTTTCATTTTCTATGAATGCATTGTTAAGCAACAAATTGCCTTCCACCTTTCCTTTTTCATTTTGCCTCGTCTGGTGACGCCATCGGGGAACTTTGTATCCTTGGCTGGTTTATCTTGGTGGTAAGGCAGTCGAGGCTCTATCCCACCTTTCCACCAATCCTCTCCACTGACCAACGCTAATTTTAAACTTCCATTTTTTTTTTTACCTACTCGCGTGCTTTTCCCAATTTTATTATCTTGTGAAACCTTTAGCTTTTACCAATTGGTTGCTTTGATGCCACCCCGTTACCATATTTTACACGTATTTTAAATGCTACCACTTTTCAGGCTGACAATCAGCGATCCCCAGGATTCACAAGCAGGGCATGTAAAGCTCCTTTTCTCTGCTGCGCTTACACATTAAAACGAATTACGAATTTGGTCCTCCTCTATGGATCACCATGAGGAGGACGAAATCCGTAAGCTACTTCGTTTTAATGGTGCGCGGGCGAAACAGAGAAAAGATGATTTACATCCTCTCGAGGGTGGGGGGGTCTTTCCGAACTTTTTGCAAATTGCTTTTCCATTGGCTGTTGATTTTGCTGTCTCCTCTGACGTCACAATGCAGCTCCAACAGCTTACGCACATGCGCACAAGTCAAACTGGAAAATCTCCAGTGTGAGCGCTTCCGATGACGTCACTTAATCAGCTGGTGAATGACCAACCTTCCTACATAGTATGGTTCCATCGATCTTGCATCCTCCGCTGGTGTGTCCCAGGGGGATGGCTCTTACAGCTTTTCTTGTCCGTGTCGGATTTCCAAGATGGCGACCCCATTGAGAAAAAGGCGTGTGTCGATTTCGTTGTATTTGCGTGCGTTAATTTCAATATAAGAGGTAAGCAAACCACGACTTGATTAAACTAAGTCGCGTTATTGCAACCTGACATTTTTAGCTTGGTCAAGTTTAAACGGCTGAAATTAACTTCCTAATAATTCGTCGAAATACACTTTTTGAGCTCATAGCAAAATAAAAGCAGACGATGCAAAAAGCATAAAGACGAAACAGACGACACAGACCGCGAATTTTATTGCTTGTTATAACCTAAATCGAAGAATAACTTTACTTGACATATCAGCAATGTAAACATTTTTTTTTGGGGGGGGGGTTCAAATGTTATGCCTCGCTTTGCACCCCTACTAGAAAACGTGTGACCACCTTATTTTTAATGTATATTTATTCTTACTTTAGAGACTGGTCATTATTAATGGCTGGGGGGGGGGGGAAGGAAAAATTTGAAAACCAAAATTTTTATTCCCCCTCCCCCAAAAAAGATCCAAAAATAACGTAACCCCCCCCCTAAAAAAAAAAATCCCTTTTCGTATACCTATTGCGACTGTCTGCAGATGATTCCTGTAGCCAAGATTAGTGCTGTAGCCAAATAAATAAATAGCTCACCACACCGAACAGCGTGTCTCATTTTTAACGAAAAGACATGTTGGATTAAACATGTTCTATAAAATGTTCCTTACACCCATCTCTTGTCGAGATTTATACAATAAGTATGATGAACACACTTTGTGCTTGAGGGCCCACATCCGTAACATAATTAGCACCTGAAAGACCGAAGAAGCCAAGAAACCAGGTGCCAATGCTTTTCTAAGTTCTTTGTAAAAACTATACTTGCAGTAATGGTACTAATAGCTTCAAAACCTTGTAAACACTGAGATGATGGTGGGGGTGAAGCGTTTTTAGAAATTATGACTGCTGAAGTGCCATTTTTGAGGTCCAAAAAAGACTTTTTCTTCCAGTTGGTCAGTCTGTTTTTGACCCCCCTTCCCACTTGATTGCATCTGAAAAATTACGATCTCCCCTTGACAGGGTCCAAAAACTTGATGACACCCCCCCTCCCCCCTCCCCCGGCTTTAAATAATGACCGGTCCTATGCGGCATGTATGGCCTCATCAAAGTTTTGAAGAAAATAGCAAATAACCGTTTTACGTAATTTTTATTCCCACTCGGCTCGTTTTGTTAGTTTTTTTAGAGGGGGGGGGGGAGAGGGGCTGCTCCTTACCACCCCGCTCCTTCCCTTTGCTCTACTGTTCCACTTCACATTTGCTTTTGCAAAATGAAATAATCCAACTTATTTTATTTCATTTTTAGCATGTAAAGCAATGAAGCACATCACAATGAAGCATAATGTTTTCAATTTGTCAAATTTTGTTTCAAGTTCCAAGTAGTCCAGTTATTTCGAAGGCATAAATAAATTTATACTTCATCTTTTAGTAAGTCTTTGACACTAACTAAACACGTAAACGCGATGACAGGATCCGATTCTGCCAGCGGCGGCGTAAGTTTCGTTTGATTTGGCTGTTGGGGGCGCACACCTCTAGTCCGAACGAAGTCGTTCTCCAATCGACGGTGGCGCCGACCTGGCTCCTGGCGGCGGTGATTACGCACGGACAGGCTTTGAAGCGAATGTTCCCTCTCTGGTGTAACAATATAATATATCTAACTCTATGGTGTGTCCTGGGGTTCGCTGATTGCTCTGGTAAAAATGCTATGTAGTGAATATTTCTTAGGCACAAACGACCCACAGTGACAACTGCCTCGTGACCCAATGATTTGTAGAGTTCGGGAGAACTTGTGGCATGGTTTGGGAGGGTTACGCGGCTGGAGCAAACAGTGGTCACAACGGACGCTTGACAGGCGTACCATTAGTATAGCGAACGCTTCCCTTCCATTGGAGGTATAGGAGAGAAAATCACAGGCACGTCTGGAAGTGC
>JAHWFP010022273.1:0-35326 GCA_023313725.1 Lithobius niger | reverse complement strand
GAACCACACCCCCAAATCATGCACTTCATCCACCGAGGTCAAGGTGTTACCTACAATCATATAGTATGATTTACGCAAACCCAAATTGCAGCACAAATTCCCAGTTAGAAGTTGCACTACAGGCGAATTTTTGGTGATATCTCCAGTAAAGTTACTTGTGAGTCTGTCACCTTCCTCAGGCCACGAAACTACTACTTCAGATAATAAACAACTTTCACTTGTTGTCCATTTTGCAGACAGTCGTTATATACACTATTTGAAAATCCCGTGCTTCTCAGTTGTCACTGGATGCGTCACTTGTCATCCTAGTGGGCCTTAGTAGCCAGCTATTCCATTTTGCATTGAGGCGAGTCGACAGATCTGGAGTGACTAGTTTAGCCACTTGAGGATATGCTGGTTCCTGTAGTGGTTTCCACTACAATTCTGGACACCCCAAGAGACAGCTCCGGGCCGTCCTTTACGGGGAAATGCTGCGTGTCCGTCACAGGTCTTTCGACCCACTGGCAGCGGAGCCTCACTACCAACGAGAGAAAGAAAAAGTCTAGCAGCTCTTGTGGTCCTGATGGATTTTCTGCTTTTTTATTTAAACAGATTGCACTGGAAATTAGTTACCCATCCTCTAAACTATTTACCCTTTCCTTTGGTCAATACCAGTTAACATCAGTTTGGCATATGGTAATTATTGTGTCTTTAAGTAGGGATCTGCATCGGATCTGTCTAACTATAGACCTATAGCCTTGGCCAGTGTTGTTTGTAAATTAATGGAATCCATTATTCGTAACGAGCCATTCTCCCATTTCAATAAGCACTCTATTCTCAATTATGATCAATTTGGTTTTTTGCCAAAAAGACCTGCCACGCACCAATTGCTCACGGTACTCGACCATTGGACTTATGCGTTTGGTTATTGAATCCCATTCGATATCATCTATTTCGATTTCAAAAAAGCATTTGAATCGGTGATTCACCTCAAATTAATGCTTAAAATGAGGGCGTGTGGTGTTGAGGGAAATTTGTCTTCCTTTCTTCGTGGTCACACGCAGAGAGCCAATGTTAAGGACACACTATCCTCTAGTTTTTGTGTGCCCTGTGAAGTAACCCAGGTATCTGTCCTAGGTCTTCTTTTGTTAACAATATATTTGAACAATTTAATTCTTAAATGACGACACCTTTGGTTACAAGTTTGCTGATGATTTGAAGATCGGTCAACAATTATTAATCCTTCTAGCATGTGAACCTTGAGTTGGAAATCAAAAATGTTCTTGACTGGTCTTTAACTTGGCAATTGCCATTATCAGTGGACAAATGCCTTTCTTTTCATGTTGATGCGCATAATAGTTTTTACCATTATCTAATGGGGAACCACACCTTGACCTCGAAAATCTTAAGTGATAGTCTACTTTGGGTTTTTAAACAATTACCTACGATCATTGCTTGTTGTAGCTGAGTAGTGTTCATTGAGACGTGTGCGAACTCGCCTTTTTGTTTCCCCAATGTATACACTGGCACAGTGTTTACAGGGCACAGTATAAACAACATTCTTGGTGTGAAGGATTGCAGGTGGAAGCAGCTCCACTGGGGATGGAGAGGGATCAGGAGTGAGGGGGGAGAGGGGAGGGGCATTGGGGTGGTTCAAAAGAGATGATTGTTGAGGTTTGACTTTGGATCTGGTGGCGTACTTATGCGTGTGTGGGGGGTGGAGGGGGTGCTTTGGGGGAGGATTATCATGTAGGTTCGAAGATCCTGCTGGTGCTAGAGATGTCTCAATTGGTTCGGGAGATTGAATTGGAAGTTCAATTACAGGTGAGTGTCTTTGAAGTTTCTCTGTTAGCATCTTTTTCAGGTTAGGTGGATTCATCATATAGCATTGAATGTCGGCTTTGGCAAGTGCCTTTTGTATCTTCTCGCTAGCTCCTGCGATGTAAGGAATAACTTCAATTGGTCGGCTCCTCACAATAGTAGATTGGGGAAACGTAATTTCGAACGACGATCAGTTTTAGACAAGGGAGGTGCAGATGGAATGCACGTCTCACCATCATCCATTAAACTGTTAAGGGCAAAGATATTACTGAGGGTCTCCGCCTTCTCGAGCTTATTTGTTATAAAAACGTTTGCAACTTTAAATGGAGGCCGAGAGAGTGAGGCTGCAGTCTTTTTACAGTGAAATTTAAAGACGGCAGCTTGATTTCCTTCACGAATAACATGATTCTGTTTTAGAGAACCTTGTCTCAACCATGCTAGAGTACAACTTTTGTGACTGATTATATTTAGCAAGAAGAACCTAATTCGGGTCAGATTTTAAATGCTTCCAAAGTTTAAGTTTTGCTTTTCGTAATTTAATAGTATGCCGTGATCATCTTTCACACGACTCGTTGTCAGGACTCGTAATTTCTCTACAAAGATTAACACGGCCGGTCAACATATCCTGAAAACAAGTCGAGGCCTGTTCGATATTAACCCTTTGACTGCTGAATTAATTTTCTATCTCCACAAAAGTAGGGGTAACCTGGACGGGACTCGAACTAGCAACTTGAAGGAGCGCTTTAACTTCAGGCACACGCCTCTACCAACTCAGCCACAGCCGTCTATAGAGTCAGCTTGTTAAAGGAACCTAGTATTGTTGTCGATTCTCCATTGTTGGCCATCTCGTGCATACTTTGGACTCTGTTTTTAGGACTCAAAGCTGTGCTTGTGTTTTTGGCGAGTATACTCGTCGCCAGCACTTTAAGGGTTAAGGTGCACATCAAAAATAAGTGCATCGCAGTCAGTCGATGCAATCGATTCCTTCAGTTTGACAAAATCAATCCTACCAGCCCCAATTTTAGGTCTTGGCTTAGAAATCAGTTGCCAAGCCACAATTTGCCTTATTATCATTAAAAGAAACCGCACAATGATTGCAATTACCCAAGTGGTCACTAGTTGACACATTAACATTAAATGAAACAGAACAATGATCACCACTTCCCATGTGATCATTCACACAAAGGTTATAGATAAGGTGCTCTTTGTTAGAAAAGATGAGTTCCGGTATATTGTTTCCTCAGGTTGGTTTGTCAATCAACTGGGTTAAGCCAAGTGGTGCAGTAAGCTCTTGAAAAAGACGATGGTGCCCGTAATTCGCCTAATTTTGATCCGAGTCCACAGTCGAAAGGTTGAAATCTGTCGCGTTTCATGAAGTCGAGTGGCGACGGATTATTTAACATGATGTTTTATTAACCCATAACTTACACAAGCAGGAATTTAAGCCCTGCTTACAAGCGGTAAAAACACACGTCAGCCATGCATGGGGCTCACACCACAAAGAAGTGTGTCCCAACTTTGGGGTTTACACAATTACAATCAAGGAGGTATGGGGCTCCATGAAGTACAATACATGACAACTCTTTTTTTTTTTTCTAAAGTATCGAACAGTATGCATACAAAGGACTCACAATACATAGTAAACATAATCTTTGAAATATTTCGGCGAGTGAGTAACACGCCCTGCTCGGGTTACACGGGATCTTAAATTAAACGATCTGCTGCAATCGGGAGAGGGCTCGCCAGTGGAGGACTCGGCACAATTGGTTGAATTTTTTTTACTGTTGGCCAAAATTTCTTCCTCCTCCAAATCGATGGGCGATTCCGAAGAGTTCCCCATTCTCATTAAATGCCTGCTCGTTCTCCGCAGTGGCGTTCCATCCTCTGTTAAATGTTGTAGGATCTGGGATGTTCAGTTGTACTGACTACCTTACACGGTTTCCATTCAGAACCATTTCTGACTCTGCCTACTACACCTGGGTTTAATGAAAGCTGCTCCTTAGCTGAACGATCATAAACCTTTTTTTGGTTTACATTGCCTTTCACTTAGTAGCCTACGAACATTGAAGTTGTAATTTGGAGTAAGGAGAGACTGTTTAGTTGGAACTTTAGACCTGAGACTTCGGTTCATCCATAACTGAGAAGGTGAAACTGGGAGTCCAGATACTGTTGTAGTACGAAATTCCAGAAGAGCTAATTACCCGATTTCTTAGCCTTTTTAACCCTTTTAGGCCTACGCCATTTTTTCAATTCTCGAGCGAGAAAGCCTATGGCTGCAACATGGCTGCCATGAACAAGTTGCATGCCTCACGAAAATTATTTGTAATGAAAAAACTATGCGGTTTAGGAGTATAAAAATTCGCAGACGTAATAATTATATTGTAAATTATTGACCAGATATATAATTGGGACCATCGTCCTATGTTTTCATTATTTAAAAAAATAAACCCTGAAGTTCGACTACGTGAACAGCGCTAATAAAAGTTTCAACTTACAGTACTCAGAATGATAACATCCAGTCGACATTCTTCCGTCACAACGCGTGTTATTACTTCCGAAATCATTATTTTATGTTTTATTACCATAAAAATAGTTTAAAGTTGCTTTATTTCTTCGAGATTCACGATCGATTACAGCTCACTACCAAATCATTGCCGGACGCCATAATGACCGGCTGCCCGCAATGCAACGCGCTCCTGCTAGTGCCAATGGCTGCGACCTTGACCCGCTTCGCGTGACATTACTCGCGAACGGCCGAAGAGTCACGTGCCGCGAACGAGCCAATCAGCGCTCGCGATAGCTTGCGAGGCAGAAGCGTTTGAACAATGGTCGTTGAAACAGGACATTTCATTGGAGGAATACAGCTAGTGAAGTTGGAGTTGATGACGTCATTTTCGGGGATGTGACCCATTTTGTACGAAAAAGGAGGAAACCACTGCATTTGTAACATTTATGGGTGTTTAATGCGTTTTAGGTCGATTTCAAAACTCGAAAAAGGAGGAAATCAGCTGAAAAGAGGAAGAATCACATCCCTGCACTTTTCGCGGCCCAGAAAATTGAGAATCCCCTCTCGAACGCGACCAAGATGGCGGCTGTACGTTGTGTCGTTCCAGAGATACGATCGTTTGAACCAAGGGCTATTTTCAGCAAATAAACGCAATTTCACGTCCATTTTGGCGACGATGCCAACAATAACATTGACTTAAGGTAATAAACAGATGATATTAAATTAAATTAACCTAAATAAACCCAAAATATACGTTCCAAATTACGTAATTCAATCGGAGTTACGCCTCCGATGTACGCAATAGGAATTTTTTTTAACAGGGCGTAAAACTCGGCTGAACCGGACTAACGATACATTGTCGTGTCGGCTTTTTCGCAGTGGAATTGCGATGACGATATATCGTCGCTTACGCCTAAAAGGGTTAAGAAGGTTTTTTACAGTCTGCACGTGCCGTTCGGCTAATCCGTTCGAGTGAGGATACCTAGGACTCAAAGTGATTAGCTGAAACTACCGTTCTTTAGTAAACAGCCGAAAAGTATGTAAGTTAAAGGGCATGGTATCCGATACAAAAAATTCTGGGATTCCTAAATGTCCAAAAATAGGCTTGCACACTGTGACAACAGATTTAGCAGTCTTATCAGCTATATGCACAATATCAGTGTACTTCGATGAATAATCCACAACCAGAAGATAATTGTAATTACCGAACTCAATAATGTCGCATCCTACTCTTTGCCAGGATAGTCTGGTACAAGATGCGTGATCAAAGGCTCTTTCTGCTTAGCTGGTGGAAGAAGCAATTTCTTCCATCTCCTTTGAAAGCTTAGGCCAAAAAAAAAAGTTCTCTCTGGCTCAGGATTACATTTTCTCCACACCTAAGTGCACTCGTGGAGTAATCTAAGTAACTTTGGTCTCAAAGTTGTTGGAATGAACAGTTTTTTATCAAACAAAATTAAATTGCCTGAAATGTGAACCGAGAAACGACTGCGCCAAAACTGGCGTAAATCAGAAAGCAGTTGGCTTTTGTGTTCTGGCCAGCCTTGATTGATAACATCGTACAACTGTTTTGACTGCCCATCCATATTGTGTTCAGACAAAAGTTCAACCCAATCACCTGAGACAATACCTGCTGCCTTCAATTCATGCACTTCAGCAACTGGTTCATTGTCACATGTGTGCTTGAAAAATTTCTCGACAACTAATCCGCTATGTACATTTCTGGACCTGGTTTGTACACTAAATTTACCTTATACCTTTGAAGGCTTAACAAAAATCGTTGGAGCCTTGGCGTGATTTTGTCAAAGGGTTTCTTAACTATAGCTAGTAAAGTTTTGTGGTCAGTCTGGACTTCCACTTCAATTACATAAATTTTATAGTGAAATTTTTCACACGCATTCACAATTGCGAGCATTTCTTTCTCAATTTGAGCATAGTCGGCCTCCATTTTTGTAAGTGCTCTCAACGTAAACATTACTGCTTTGCCTTCTTGTAATAGGTTTCCGCCTAATACTGATTGAGAGGCATCAACTTGGAGTACAACCTTCTCTCTTGGAAGTTTGAAGTGATTAAGTTATGCCTGACAAATCACACTTTTAACTTAACAGATATTCAAAACTTGCATTCCATGGCCACACAACATCTGCTTTATTTAATACTCTGAGTGGAGCTGCAATTTGTGCCAACTGGGGAATGTATGGCATTAGATAATTCACCATACCAAACATTCATCTTAAATCTTGTTTGTTTTCTGGCGAGGCCAGATCATGAATTGCTTGTATCTTATTGGGGTAGATTCGTGTTCCTTCACTCGTCACAATTCTACCTAAGTACTTAACATTCGTCTTGCGATATTGACCTTTACAGTTATTGAATTTGGCATTTTCTTCATGAGCCTTGTCTTACACATTTTTCACATTTTAACATGCTCAGTTTTAGTTTTACCTTCGATGATAAAATCATCCGTCGAGATTCCTACACCTGGCAGGATCCCAAACAGTTGATTGTTTGCCTTTTGAAAAATTTCTGGCACTACACAAATCCCAAAAGGAAGCCTATTAAATTTGTACCTTCCGAATGGAGTATTAAATGTTGCCAGAAATGAACTTTCAGTGTCCAGTTTTATGTTCCAAAATCCACACTTGAGGTCTAAAACAGTAAAGTACTTCATGTCTTTCAACTTTCCCATTATCTCTTCCGGTGTGAACACTCTTCTAATAGTGTTCACGCTTCAAAGCACCACTGAGATCTCTAGGATCAATACAAACCCTAAGATCACCATTTGATTTTTCAATTATTAGTAAAGGCTGTAGCCTTTACTGTAAGGTTTGACCTCGGTCTCCCATGTTAAAGCCGAAATTTGGAAGCTTAATTTCTCCTCCGTCGTTCAACATTTTCCACTGAAATTTAGTATATAAGCCTTATGGGACTTGGGCAACACGTGTACCAACTTTTATTAATTTCAGATTCGTCACATTGGAGATCTGGACTTCAGCTGGAATCGTGAGTTTCATTTTTTTCTTATGTGGTGGTGGTGATGGTGGACTTTGAACATGTTTATACAATGGTTTCTACAGACTAAACCATTTGTCGTAGAAAGCTGATTCCTAGCTCACTTGAAAGATCTATTTCCGGAGCTGTGCCCTTTATAGAAATAGAAATTTCAATTAGTCGCTCCGTTCCGGAGTTACGGAGCCCTGATCGATCCATTTTATTGTTGTACATTGTTTTAAACATTGTTTCTATGCAACAACGCCAATTAGCAAACGCCAGACGGAAAGCGTAAGCAAAAGCTAACAATGCTGGTGAGCCAACAATTTACCCACGCGTGAAGCGGAAGCATTATCCTTATTACGAATCGATTTATGTAATGATTTCACGTCATTCTCCCGTGTTAAAGCTAAAGTGTACGTTGCCCATTTGGCTTGCTGTCCTATATTACAAATACGGACAAAGCCGTTGATAGATAGCTTGCGACAAACCAACTTCCAAAAGAAAGACTTGCACTGAATGAGCGAGCGAAGCGAGCGAAATTCAGTGCCTTTTGCAACGAATGCAGACAACTAGCTTGGTATTTTAAAGTATCACGAATTAGAAAACAAAAAAGAACTCGTTTGATGTTTAAGGTTAGGTTTAACTGATCTGAAGCCAAACAGCAAAGGAACACAAATAAACTTTCCTGGAAGGTTTCACATACCGCAGTGTTCCTGTACTGTTTAGTCGACGTGAAACCTTACTGCTGTATTCAACCATTAGACACGTAAATAAAATAAAAACCATATCCCAACTTTCAAAATTGTTGTAAGAATAATATAGTGTATAATATAGGCTACACACTCGCCCAATTTCGGGCTAAATTTTTCATCATCATTCTAGTTCGGTTGTCTCCTTTCCGTTCATCCTATTGATACATACACCAATTTTTAAGATTTCATATTCAAGACTTCATGACTGGTATTTCATTTTTATTTTCAACGATATTTCCATGATTTCAATGAGTCGCACGAACCCTGTAATCTGTTAGGTTAATAGTTAATCTGTAGGTCTGTACTAAGCACACTAAAAGTATGGTTTTTGCGATTTTTCAGCGATGTCCTTTAGCCAAGTAGAATGAACCAATCAGACAAATCGTGTCTAAAGTAAAAACTGCAAAAATATGTGAATACAGCAGTAAGGTTTCACGTGGACTCAACAGTACAGGAACACTGCGGTGTGTGAAACCTTACAGGAAAGTTTATTTGTGTTCCTTTGCTGTTTGGCTTCGGATCAGTTAAACCTTACTCAAACATCAAACTAGCTCGTTTTTGTTTTCTAATAAATAAGCTGTTAACCCAATCTGTTGGTTGGTAACTTTACTAATGATTTCATCTTTGACCATACAATCTAGAGTTTCTTCTAGTTTCTTATGCAAGCTTAATGGTACTTTCCTACAGCATGTATTACTGATTTTACATTTGCAACTACTTCTAGATGATGTTCCCCTTCATAACATCCTATTCCGGCAAAAACATCTGCATATTCTTTCTTAATATCACTAAAGTCTCTTATATTTTGAGTTTTGCCATTTTTGTTACCTGCTGGTACCTTTTCAGTTTTTAAACTCTTACCAGTTTTTCAATATTTACTGCTTTGTTACCTTTTAACTTTTCAGTAGTTACTGTTTTGTTACCTATTGGTACCTTTTTGTTCCGACACTTATGTTACTTGTGTTTTGTTCGTTTACAAATAGTGTTAATTTGTTCTTGAACCTGTTTGCCGGTTATTAGTCCTAACTTCTCACAAGATTCAAGTCCCAAAATTGGTGGAGACTTTGTGTCAACAACAACAAATTCAATTTCTGCCCTTTCCCCTACACTGCATCTAAGTTTAGTTTTACCTAAGGGTGTTATTTTCTGCCCCCGTATGCTGTGAGAGAGAGTTTTGTTGGTTTACACTGAGGCTACACTGTAAATGTTTGTTTTTGCGATGTAGCCTACTACAATGTCTTCTTCGTCGCTCGAGTTCGAGTCAGTTGCCGAAGAATCTGAGATGTCGTCTACTTGTTTTTTTTTAAGTCTGTCCTTGTAATTTGGTTTGTGTTTCTATTCACTTCTTTCCAGTGGGAGCTGGTATTTTTTGAATGGCAACAAACTGCAAAGCGGTTTTGCTTCAGACATTTACTGCATTTTCTCCCAAATACAGGGCACTGACAGTTTTCGTGATCGTGTGCACACTTTTGACAGCTGTAGACTATGTTGCTATTTTAGCTCTTAGTACTACCAGGCCTACCATGTTTTGATCTGATAGCATCTACGGCTTGTTTGTCTGAAACTAGTTCATCTTTCATTTTGCGAGTTTCGTATCCGTGTATTATTCTAGAGCTCTTTCTAGAACTATGTGCCTTTTTCCATGAGCCTATCCTGTAATGACGTGTCCTGCTGCACAACCACTACCCGAACACACATCATGTTTTCTTTTGAACTCTCTAAACTTACGACCTTGACTCATTACATCTGGAAAAGGCAAATCACCTACTGGGTTTGTCCTATAGTCAAATAATACACGGTAAAAATCAATACTCGCTTTCTGAAGAGCTTATTTAAATATTCTCACCGCCCGTTCTACCTAACCATTGGCCTGTGAAAATAGAGGAGTAATAGGGGAATGGACAATATCCCAAACTCTACAAAAAATAGAAAATGTTTTGGAGATGAATGGCGGACCATTATCGCTAACAAGCTTCTGTGGAGGACCATACCTAGTACAGATTGACTTCAATATCATAATGACTGGCTCTGCCCTTGTGGATGCAATTGGAAACAACTCCACTAATTTGGAAAAATAATCAATGATAAGCAAATAGTGTTGACTTTTCCGCTAGAAAAAATCAACTGCAATCCGCTGCCACGGATACTGTGGCATGTCTCTTTCCAAGAAAAGTTATTTGTTGTTATTGTCTTCATAAGTTGCACAGACTACACTCTGATTCACCATGACCTTAATTTGTTCATCCATTAGTGGCCAATACACTGAAGCTCTAGCTTTGGCTTTACAAGCAACAATACCTCTGTGACTGACATGCAAAATTTTAAGAATCTCAATTCTACACATCAACGGTATTACAATACGCCGACATCTACAAACCAGGCTATCATAAATGAACAATTCATCTTTAACATTCTAGTACTGCTTTAACTCAGGGTGAACCAGTTTCTTGTGATCTGGCCAACCATTTTGAATGTATTTACACAATGTTTGTAACACTACATCTTCACTCATTGCTTTTTGCAACCATGCCATCTTTACAGTCGTTACATCTGCGTACAAAGTGTGAAAAACCTGGTCTGTCTGTGAAGTGTCAACAGCCCCATCAATGGGTGATCTAGAAAGTGCATCTGTAGAACCATCTGTATACCTGACAAATACTCAAGAATAAAATAAATGGGTGCTCTAGAAAGTACATCCGGTAGCACCATCTGCATACCTGGCAAATACTCAGGAATAAAATCATACCTCTGCAGTCTAAGTAGCAATCTTTACAGCCTAGGAGATATCTTGGTAAATGTTTTTTTTACTTACCCCTAGCAGTGGTTTGTGATCTGTTTGCAATACAAATTTACTACCAAAAATGTATGTGTGAAAATGTTCTGCAGCAAACACTGAACTTAACAACTCTTTTTTTTCTATGTGTGCATAATTCTTTTGACACTCTGTCAGAGTTGCGGAAGCATACTCTACCGGTTTTCCATTCTGAAGCAAAACCGCCCACAAACCAAAGGGACTCGCAAATGCAGCTATCACTGTAGGCTTACTCCGATCAAAAATACCTAACACAGGTGCTTTAGTAACTAGCAACTTTAACTTGGTGAATATTTTTCCATGGACTGCGTCCCAATTCCAGTCAACATCTTTATGCAACAATTTCCTTGAATGCAGTGTACGAGTTGACAAATGTGGTAAAAGCTTTGTAAGATAGTTTATACACCAAGCAGTCTCTGTAAATCTTGTTTACATGCAGGAGAAGGCATTGACATAGCGGCTTTCACTCTAACCTGGTCTATTTCTACACCTTTTGCAGATACAACATGCACTAGCAATTTAATTCTGTCTAAGCCTACTTGCAACTTGTGTTTGTTTAACTTTAAATTATTAGATCAAGCTGTGGCTAATAAAGCTTTCAGCTGTTCATTATGATCTTCGTCATTTTTACCCCCACATGCAACATCATCGGCATACAGCTGAATTTGCTTCTCATTTTCAAAAACTTCATCATCATTCTCTGGATAATTTCAGGTGTTAACTGGAATCCCAAATGGCAAGATCGTATACCTATATCTGCTCCACGGAGTGATAAAAGTACATATCATGGAACTTTTGTGGTCTAGTGATAACTGTCAGAATCCATCTTTAGCATCTACAAGTGTAAATTTAACGGCGTCTCTCGGTTTTTGAAAAACACTTTCAGTTGTTGGCATAGGATAATGTTCCTTCAACAATGATTCAACTTGGATCCAAACAGATCCTTACTTTACCATTAGCTTTTCTGCTAACTACAATTGGATGTACCCATTCTGTCGGTTCTGTAACCTTAACAACAACTACAAGATCTCTACTACAAGACGAGGAAGGGCATCACGGTTCTGGATGAGAATAAGTTTATTTTCGCACCTCATTTTTTTGGGAAAAATGACCATGCTGCAAAGAATTGGCTCTATCAACGTAAAAGAGACTATTTTCATCATTCCTTCTTTCCACGCTCCGTTTGGGAGTGGAATGCGCTTCTGGACCATGTTGCGTGTTGTGTTAGTGAGGCGGCATTTAGGCCTGATATGGTGAGAGGGAGGAAGCAAATTAAGTGCGTGTCGTATGTGTAAATTTTTGCCTTCGATCATTGTTGTTTTCTTTTTGATATTGCCATGGAACCTCCGGGTGGGGCAATTAAACACTTAACTCCATGACTCACCACACAGTCTAATTCAGCTTTAACATTGTCTTGTAATTTAAGAGGTATTTTCCTGGATACAGCTATGGTGGGAATAGCATTTTCTTTTAACCTAAGTTTAACCACTCTAGGTAGCCTGCCAATACTTTCAAAAACATCAGAGTACTGGTCAATTAGTTGTGGTGATTTACTGACCTGTTTGGTTTCACTAACTACACTGTCTAGTACTTTAATGAAACCTAGCTTCTTGCAGGTTTCACCACCTAAAACTGGTATACATGCCATATCACTACATGAAATTCTAGGCTATACTCTACAGTCTACACCTTTGCTAACACTGGCAAGTTACACTTCCCTACAACTGGAATTGATTGCCTTGTATATGATGATAGCTTAGCACATAGCATCTGAGAAAAATGTGCTCTCTGCGTATGTACAGGTAAGGTGCTGACATCGTCACCTGTATCCAATTTAAAAACTACCTTTTGATTACCAACTTTAATTTCACGATGTCATTCATCATATTTAACCTGATTGACTTGCAAGCTACCGACATGCAATACATCATGTCCTTGCTGATAATCTTCACTTGCGTCTACAACTTACTATACAGAGTTCGATTTGCAGCAACACATGAAGTGGGTTTTCTTCATGCATTTGTGAGTTGTGACACACCTCTCCAAACCCTGAGCAGTTCTTGAAAGAATGTGTCGTTGCACATTTTGAGCAGGTACGAGCATCGTCGCTTTCTTACTTCTTAGTGGCTCAACTCCGATTAGATTTATTCTGGAAGTTGCTTCTTTGCTGTTGACACTCTTGATTTTTGGGGATGGGGGTCAGATTTTGGGCTGATCGCAACACTGCAACATCAAGTAGTATTTCTTTACTCATGGTCATCACTTGCTTGCAACTCCTCTCAGCAGCTCTGTACAAGTCAATTGCTTTTTGTAAGTCAAAGTCCTGCCTTAACTGACGTTGACGTAAGGCATCATCACGCATACCTATTACTATACGATCACAAATCAATCTATCTTCCAACATAGCATAATCACAGTCCTTGGCAAGTAATTTTAACTCTTGCACAAACTGATCTATGGTCTGATCATATTTTTGCACTGTGCAATTGAGCAATCAACACGCAAACGTGATGTTTCTGTACGCTTGGTAATGTTCGTCGAACTTTTTCAATATATGTACAACAGTCTGCGAATCACCACTGAGTTGGGATGAGCACAAACGTCGAGTACAGATCGTAACCACGCTGACCGATTGTGTGCAGTTGAAGTGCTCTCTGGTGTTTGACAGGTTTAGAATCAAAAGCTAAGGCGTCAAAATAATTGTCCCACTCCCAGCACTACTTCTTCTATGAGGTTGCTGGCACGCTTCCTTCTATAAAAGTGTTTGGCACTTTTAACATTGATGCATCCATCTTGAATTCCAAGGTTACCTCTAACGGCGTCCGTAAATTTTTTCACTTTTTACTGAGGGAAATAAACGTCAGAAATAGTCACTAACAGTCACTAAAATTGGACTGTCGGATTCGTTGAACTCACTGGTTCTCTTCTGATACCATGTACGATATTTGTGTAGACATGCGTTTTGCACTAAATATATGACACGTCTTACACAATGTTGTCGTAACTTGGAGTACTGTATTACATGCCCAGACATGCACTTTACACAAACGGCAAATGCCTGCACTGGTGGTGGCATTTAGCGGCACACCATGCAACTAATCTCACGCACCACTGATCTCTACATGTACTACAAGTTTGAAAGACGGGAGCTCGGCAATAAAGCTGTACCGGTCAACTTTTTTCCTGACAAACCGATACCAAGCCGATCAGTCAATAAATGACCGGCATACCAAACTGATCACTGACACCGATCTTGCCAAGCTCATCACCAAATACAATCTTGAGAACCAATAGAAAGCATAATCAAATAATTTCTCAAGTTTAAACTACTGTTGCTTCAGTTGATTGAAAGAAGCCTAGTAGAGCGTTAGAGAAGAGGTTGCAGGAAGAATGCTTGGCCAGTTTATATTTTTTAACGCTTGTTTTCATGATCAGCAATTGACCAGTGATTTTCTTATTTTGATCGATTACAGATCAGGTTCTGACCAGCAGGCATCAGTTTAATACAGTATTGCTCCTCAACTTGGTGGCAATACACTAATGAGTGTGTAGATGGTGTGGTGTGGTATTGCCGAGCAATGGTGATGATAGCAGTGAGTGATTCTCACTGATAGCTGCTTGCCAAATGTAAAACTAACTTTGGTTGTGCTAAACGTTTTGCAGCCGCTATGAATGCTGTGGACTAGTTAAAGGACTGAGATGATCCACTCCAGGGTTCTCGAAAAGATAAACTAGCTGGTGTACAGCAGTGTCAAAAACAATACATATCTGAAAGTGGATGGCTACCTTCTACATGCAAAGGTGACAATTTAAACATGGAATGATTACATAACGATAACAATAACATCTGCATTTGTAGCAAGCTTCAGAACAATGGCGGTGGCAATGCAGAAAGCATTTTATACTTGAAACAGACTGTGCAGAATACATTGCTTACCTAGAAAAACTACCAGTTGCTGGAAAGGAAGACACAAAGGAACCTAAAACATTGCTGATCCCTGCAACAATTCAAAAATAAATAAATAAATACTTAATGCTGTACCTTGACTTGACAGTTGCAACTGGCATAGCTATACTTCACACCTTGGTGTTCATATCTGAGCAGCTTTTTTCCATTTTTATTTTTTACAGTTTTGTCAAAAGAGAAGAATTATTCTTATGTAACAGAAACATGCAGGAAAACTTTAGTTCTTTAAATGGAGTAACGCTGTTACTGTGCAAACTAGTGGATTAACAGTAAGGCTGCTCGATACACATATTGGGTACAGTATTGGGGTCGACAGTAAAGTATTGGATCAGTTTGGCTTGCGGTACTGGTCATACACTTTTATTCGAACGATTAATTCACTAAACGATTAAAGTGGAGTTAATGAAACCAATCAACAATTAACCTAATTCCAATTCACCTTTTTTAATTTCTAAAAAATAGTTTGTAAAATTTTCAGAGTGAAGACCCACTATTGTGTCATTTTTGCTGTAGGTTTATTATCAAAATTATCTGTCAAGTTTACTAAAAAAATACTACGATGCTAAACCAAGGGTAAATCCTAATTTGCTTTGTAAATACTGCTTATGCCAATTTTCTTTGGCCTAAGTAGAATTTAACCGGCATAACCAGGTGTAATAGGCTACGTCAAGGTGCAGAAGATACTGGACATCATGTAAATGAGGGTAAAAAACATAATGGAAGATGAAGTGTGTGTAAGGGGGCCAGATAAAAAAAACAAAAAACTTTTGCGTTATGAAAGTAGATTCTGTTTGAAAAAGTATATTTCAGAAACCAGTTTTACAAAAACCAGTAAACGGCGATAACAGTGATTTCGCAAAGACATTTCAAGAAACAAAATCACACCTGAACCACCAGGAAGAACACAATTCACAGTTCTAATTGAATTTTCGGAGAAAATACCGTTCTCCTTCTTCAGAAAATCACGCACAACACGGAGGAAAAATAAGTTCTCACATAACCATTCGTTATGGTTATGTGAGAACCATAACCATTCGTTCTCATATAATGAACGGTTATGTGAGAACTTATTTTTCATCCGTGGTGTGTGTGATTTTCTGAAGGAGAACGGTATTTTCTGCGAAAATTCAAGTAGAACTGTGTTCTTCCTGGTGGTTCAGGTGTGATTTTGTTTCTTGAAACCAGTTTTACCTTGCAGTTTTGTGATAAATTGATAAATTAATTATCACGCTAGGCCTATGCCTAGTCAGGCTAATATCCTGCATTTTTTTTGGCCAAATCTTCCTTGTTGGGCATACTTTATGTTTGTTTACCTAGTTCGCTCGCCATGTGCCCAACTTTGGATAGAAAATAAACCTTCACTTGATACCAATTTAAAACAACTTCATAAAGCAAGGTCTTTTTTTTTATTGCCCTTCCGGCGTCTTGGTCAAGAACTTGCATGATCTTGCACAATCTTGCTTTAAGATTTTGTAAGATCTTAATACAGTTCTTAATTTCAAGACATTATTCAATATTCTGACATGGGATCTTTTAGCTTAAAAAAAACTAGTCTTGATGAGGTGCACCACCCTACACAAAAATGCCACTGACTGACTCGATACTTGGTTACAAATTATAAATACCATTCAGATAATCAGATATTGATCCCGAGAAGTAACATGTAGCAGCTTTATTTCTTGTAATGTTTTGGATATGCACAATTGTCACACAACCCCAATGTTTAAAAAAAATTGTGATTCGGGTGGCCCATAAATGCATGACAAAGTATTTTTTTTAGTTACAAAAAAAGTGAAAATAAGGACCACTTTTCCGGCAAAAAAAATCCTTTGGGTTTTAGAATTTTTGAAAGAAATATTGTTATTCCTTGTGGCACACAAAACTTAAATTATGTGTGCCTGAAAAAAAGAGTTAGGCCTAAGTTTTATTTTTGGGGGGGACTGAATTAGCTTTTTCCATCCAGAAAAGACAGTCCTTTCTGCACGGATTTTTATTTTTTACAAAAATTTAAAAAACCTTTGGTGCCGTAATTAACGGGGGAGTAACATTAAACAAAATGCTGTCAAGAGTATAAGCCAAAAAATTTGCCTCCTACCACAACAGATGAGTTTAAGAAATCACTTCCTTTTTTTATGCCATATTTTCATTTTTTTAATGTGGAATTGATTGTCATGCTTTTTTGGGGGCTACCCTCAGTGAAGTCGCGGGGAGATCTCCACGGGGTTCCAAGGATGTCTCCACGAGGTCCCAAGGAGGTCTCTAGGAGGTCCCAAGGAGGTCTCTAGGAGGTCCCAAGGATGTCTCCACGAGGTCCCAAGGAGGTCTCCACGAGTTTGCGTGTAAAATACAGCTAGGTAAATGAGGTCCCAACCTGGTCTCCAGGAGGTCTCCACAAGGTCGCGGCAGATCTCCACGAGGTCCCAAGGAGGTCACCACGAGGTCCCACGGAGATCTCCACGAGATCCCAACGAGGTCTCCACGAGGTCCCAAAGAGGTCTCCACGAGATCCCAAGGAGGTCTCCATAAGGTCCCAAGGAGGTTTCCACGAGGTCTCAAGGAGGTTTCCACGCAGTCCCAAGGAGGTCTCCACGAGGTCCAAGGAGGTCTCCACGAGGTCCCAAGGAGGCCTTCACGAGGTTGCGTGTGAAATACAGCTAGGTAGATGAGGTCCCAAACTGGTCTCCAGAAGGTCCCTGGCTAGTCTCCAGGAGGTCTCTGCAAGGTCGTATGTGTTGCAAATGTGACCTAATGGAGACTAGGAATTGAGGTCTCCATGAGGTCGCTTAATTTAGAGACCTCCTTGGGACCTTAAATTTTTGTAAGGGTAGACAAAGAACCTAAACACAGTTATTTAATGATTTTGCGTCAAACTTAGAATTTCTACGAGCAGTGGATATAACTCGCCCGAGTCCATGACGATTACGACAAAGCTAATTTATTTCTATTAGAACAATTTAACAAATCCTGTTCAGTAGGGTTACGTAAGTGGGTTGCCGATCACCAAAAAGATTTCACTTTAGAAGAAGCTACCCTTCTGGCACGAATGGACTCCGGAATGGTTACGGATGATGAAAATTTTGAAAAGTTTATGGATAGCTGGTTGTTATATTTAAATTAAAGTTGGAAACTAGTTGTCTTGATTTTTAAAGCTTTACTTTAGTGGTCAAAATTGTATGTCAGCTGTTTTGCAGTGGTTAGTTATCTTCCCCCCCCCCCCCCAACGTGGGTGGTAAAAAAAAAACAATCTTCGTGGATTCGTTTTCAGACTTTTCCTTGGGAGTTTAACTTATTTATTGAAGGGTCACCCTACTCTTCATGATTTGTAATTGTAATAAAAAATACCACTTTGTTATTACTAGGATCGTAAACCGGGATCCCAGACAGTCGTCTGTCTTGGTTGAAATAAGCTTGTTGCATGGGCAGTGCATGTGCATACACATTTTACAATGAATGTCTATTAAACCAGAAATGGATTTTTCTATGTCTAATAAACATGAAACTGTAAATTTCGTTATTTAAATGCAGCTTTGTAACGATCTTTAAAAATAGCAAATTTTTGTTGAGTTAAAGAAAGAAAGTTGCCACGAAGTGAATAAACACTTATTTGTGACAACAATAACATTACACAATCAATTATCAAAACATACATTTCTAGCAATCGCAAAAATCAAAACCTCCTCCACAATAAGTATTCTGCATAAATGGGTCCATCTCCTTTCAATACCTTGTTACCCTCTGGGTGCATTTCTGTACAAAAATCTAAGTTAGTAACAATCATTTAGTAATTTTTCAATTCCATTTTTATTCCCTTTAAAAATTTTACTTCAACAAATTAAACCTGAAGCAAAAACCCCTCAACCCTTTATTAATCCCCAACAATATTATTAATCCAACAGTTCTTCATCTTTTGCTTAAGTTCATTGCATCCTTTGATTATTTTCAATGTATTTGGTATGTTATTGAAGTTTTTCACAGAATTATATTCATCAGTCCTTTTTCCGTATTTATTAGACCATAAAGGTAGAATTAAATGGTTTTTTCTAAATTTAGATTTCGCTTTTTTGATTTTGATATATATTATTGAATGGAAAAAAATTTCTTATAATCGTATAATTACATAGATTTTGTACGTTAAGTATTTTATGTCTATTTCTAATTTCCTTCACGTTATTGTTTTGAAACAAAACTTTTAGTACTTTATTCTGTAGTTTTTGTAATTTATTCAATATGTTATTACTGAATTACAGTAGATTTCGCAGGCATGCAGCAAATTTGCTTCAATCCATGCTGTGTAAATAAGTTTTTTTTATTTCTATCGTTTATTGCCTTTCTTATTTGATATAATTTAGGCATTATTTTTTTTAATTTTTGTAATACTGTTGTCTACATGATCTTCATGTTTCCACTTATTGTCTATCCAGTATCCGAAGTACTTAATCTTATTTTCTTTCTTCATGATTTTATATTTATTTTATTGGCAGCATAATTTTTTATTTTCGCATCCTGACATAATTTCTTTGTGCCCGTAGAAATGTCCATATTTATTGTTTTGTCCTCATTAACAAAGACTTGGTTTCGCCAACACTATTCTTGTATTTTGTCAAATTCCATTTGAAGTGTATCCATAGTTTTAAAGAATTATCTCTGGAACAATAAAATCCAATATCATCTGCGAACAAAATAAAATTTTCGGTTAATCTTTCAGTATCATTTATACAAATAATTAGCAGAGAATGGTTCTAATATTGATCATTGTGGCACCCCCTCCTTATTTGAAATTTTCTTGCTTATGCCATTATCAGTTTTGGCAACAATCTTCTATTTTCAAGATAATTTTTAATATTATTGTTTATTTTGCCTCTTAGACCAATGTTTTTTCATTTTTTCGATCAGAATATGTCCGTTTATTGAGTCAAATGCTTTTTGAAGATCAATAAAAATGCTACCAAAATATTCATGCTTTAAGTGCTATGGCAATCTTGTCATTTAAAGATTTTAAAGCTTCAGTTGTTCCCCTTCCCTTTTGAAATCCATATTGTTTTTAGGTAATAATTGAGAATTTATTTGTACAGGCAGAAATAAGATTAGCAAAAACTTTTCACATATTTTAATAATTGCAGGCAAAATTGAAATTGGTCTGTAGTTATTGTAATATTTTTTTCCCCTTTTTTATAAATGGGTCTGATTTGTTGAATATTTAATTTGTCAGGCCAACACTCTGTTTAAATTATTCTGTCAATTAATATCTCCAAGAAGACAGCACTGATATTTTTTGTATCAATTATGTTTTTTAATACAATTTCATCTGCACCAATTGCACCATTATCTCTTATTTCCTGTAGTATTTTTAATGTAGTGTGTTTATCTGGTTTCTCAACCCACATAGTTTTATTAATTTCCTTATTATCAAACTCAGTAAAATTATTACCCAGTGAAAAAGTTTTTTTTTTAATTTTTCAGCTTGACTTAAAACATTTTAATTAAATTCACTTCTTATTTTGTGTAGGTCAATCCGTTTAAAGTTTTTTTTATAGTATCATCAATACTATTATTTCGCTTTCCCCTTAATTCCATTTATAGTTTTCCAAGTTAATTTAGGATCCTTTTTGCTTGCTTCAATCTTACTTCTAAAAACTCGTGTTGATCCTTATATATCTTTATTTAGCTAATTTTTTGTGCATTCTGTAAGATATATTTAGTTCCTCCTTATTATAATTATATATTTTTTAAATCTTGTGCCATAGTTTATTTTTCTCTAATATATTTCTTAGTTTTTTTCCGAAATCCATTCTTTAAAGTATTTTTTTTCACCTTCCTTTCCCTGATTTGTCTTATCGCTTTTGATTGTATTGGTGTTTTCTTCATAAATATTTTAAATTTATGTTTCAATTTGTATGTATATTTCATCGGTAGTTTTCAGCCACTTTCAATATAGCCATTTTATTTTTTCGAGGTCATCATTTATTTTATTTTTGTCCACAATTTTGTTTACATTCATGAAATTAATCTCATCATCATTTATTTGTATCTTATTTCCGCACACCATCGCTGTCAAGTAGTGATCAGCAATTTTAGTTTGATTTACAATTCACATACTATGTAGTTTTTTAGTTATAAGCGCGATGTGGTTGATACATGATTTGCTTCTTTTATTATTGCTTATTTCCTCTGTAGGTTACTGTTGTGATTTTATGTTCAACCCATATTGAGCAAGGTTATTTTCACAAATCTCACATCGGTTTTGATTTTTCTCTCTACTTTCCTTTTTTAAGATGTCAATATTGAAATCATCAAGGAGAAATTCATTATCTTTATCTTTCGTCTCTTTTGATAATTTTTTCATTTCTTTAGCAAATTTTTTTTATCCCTGTTTGGCTGCCTACATACAGCAAAAATCGTCATTTCAATATTACTTTTAATCATTTGGGTTTTAATACAATCATTTGTATCAATTTTGATTTTATTAACCCAGTTTTCAATTTGTTATTCAAGAACATCATGATGCTCCCTCCTCTACATGTGTCTCCTCTCGTAATAACTTCCTATTCACATTCGTTCAATTTATATAATTTTGATTCATTCTCTTTAATATTAATTTCCGTAAGTACTACAATATCCATTCGATTTTCATTTCTTTTAACTCAAAACAAAAGTCAATCCAATTCTTTCTCAAACTTCTGATGTTCACCTGCATTATTTTAATCATGCAATAATTCACACCAGCATATTCATTTAAACACTTTCTCATGTTTTTTGAATCTTCAACAATATAATTTATACTTTCCGTGTCTTCCATCTTATAATAAAACACTTTCACTTCTCACAATTTTGGTAATTTTCTGACTTTCATTCTTCTTCATTCTTACCTTCCCATCCCTGAACCAAACAAATTTTACTTCATTTTTCTTTGCATATTCCTTCGTCTTCCAGAACAGATTTTTATTATAATGTGTCATATGTAAAAATATGAATAGGATGAAAGAAGATGTAAACGCAATGAAAATTGAACAACATAAACAAGATATAATATGTAATGTGTCATACATTAATAAACATTTTCCTTCCATTTCCGTTTTTGAAGGTCATTGTTTGTAGTTGTTTTCTTCCTGCTTTTGATCCATTTATCCCCATCTTCTCGTCTTAAATTGTATCACAATGTTTGGTGTTTTACTCTGGTTTCGTGTTGGCACCCTGTGTGCTTTTTCAATTTTGGTTATATCATGATTGATACCGAATTCTTTTGCAATTCTTTCGACTGTATCCACAATATCTTCCTCTTGGCAGTCATCCTTATTCACTATTTCAATATTTTTATTTCTCATGTATCTTGTTTATGTTGTTCAATTTTCATTGTGTTACATCTTCTTTCATCCTATTCATATTTTTTTTAAATTCTCTCTTCATTTCTTCATTTATTACTTCAAGTTCTTTGATTTCATTTTCATTTCGTTATTTGCCTTTTTATAGTCTTCCACATGATGGTTTAAATAACCTACACTTTGACATAATTCGTGCACTTTTTCTTTTGTCTCTAGCAGCATATTAATTTTTTGGTGCATCTTGAAAAGCAATATTTTTATTTTTATTTCCTCTTCATTTGTATTATTTTGCTTTTTCGTTTCTTTTGACTCATTCTTTTATTTTTGCTTCCTTTATCTTCTGTTTCTTTATTTGTGTCTTTTGTTTTGTTTTCACACACTTTTCATATTTCCATTTTTTCCTCATTGCAGCAGATTTCTTTATCCATTCATTTTTTTGCATAGTGAAGATTCATCGGGCACCCACCAAAGCACGTAGCAAATTCACCTGCTGTCAGTGCTCCCTCACATTTGTCGCAGTTTAATTCAGACATGTTTAGTTTTCACTATGAGTTAGTGTCTCTTTCGGTTTCTGTTTCGCCACCAAACGAACGCACTTTTTGTGTTCGTTAAGTGACACCTCCTGACCTTGGGCAAGTCCACTTTCGCCTGTCTCTTTTGCTTAGTTCTTAAAACTCTGATTACTCCCACAATGTCCCTTTATCTTTTCCACCAGGTCAATCACCTTGTTCCCCGAGTCCGTATGTTCACGAATTTCACTAGATTTGGTAGATTCCTGCCTCTTTCAAACGGATTCATTTTGTCTCTCCATTTTAACCACGTATTGACGTCACCATGAATGCTTGAATGCTTCAAGGCTTGAATGCTTGAATGCTAGTTTTGTGTGTTTTACAACAATTTTTTTCGTATGTGCCGAATTGGTTGTTATTGATACTGCTTTGATGGAAGTTCTGATACCATGGCATGTATGTACAATTTTCTACTTTGCTGGAACCATGCAAAAACTTAGCTTCAAACGCATGTCCGCTTACGTAATTCCAGCAATGGCCACCGATTTGTATTGGCAAAGTAGCTTTAACTCGTTGTAGTTTCTTTAATAGTTAACTTTTTGTAAATATCGAGCTTTACTAGTTTAACTAGAAACTCCTACGAAATGAAAGAAACAAAAGAAAACGAAAGAAATAGTACCCCTCTGTTGAACGACGACTCCCTGTGGCGGACTAGCTATCACCACTAACCGATCGACACTTCAGCCTGTTGTATTTCTATAAATTTAGCAATTTCTCCTGGCCACGAGTTTTGCCGAACGAATAGACTAAACCCAGAAGTGTCGTAGTGATAGATTTTGTTCCTCTTATTAAAGCATTTAATCTACTTAACAACAGAAATACGCTTACGTTTCACAGCAATGGAAGCATGAGCTGATGTTTTTGTTGAGATTGAAGCAGCAACCACTTTCGAGGTTTGCTGTATTGAGGTTTTTTTCATTATCCACAGGCGCACTTGACGTCTGAGGAGTGGTGTAAAACTACGAAGCGGATGAGGAAGCGGAAGGTGCCGATACAGGTTCCGACCACCATCTTTGATTTTTCATGTTTAAAAATCATCTACTTCACAATACCATAAAGTTTCGACAGAATATATATAACTAAGATAATAATATTTATGTAAGGAATTAATTAATGGTTTAATTAGTCTTTATAACAGAAATAATACAACTAATTGATTGGATGCATATTTGCATAAATATCATACATTATTAAATGCATGAACCAAATATTTATTCGTTTAGATCAAATTGGCTCCAGATAAGTGAATATAATTAGGAGTCCGTTTTCAAAGACGACCGAGAGGCAGCAAGACCATTGTAACCTGAACCAGTGTAATTAAACCTATTGTTAGAGTTTAAAGGATGGCATTACCAGTTGACAATATTTACGACATTTCGTAGAACCTTAATTACTTTCTAGAAGTAGATTTAATTATAAGATCGACGCTCATGTTGAATCACTTCGAAGAATAACAATAAATCACTCCCACACGGGACATTTTATTATATCGGCAGATAAACTCAAGCGCCGAATACAGGGAACAATTAATGAACCCAAGTCAACAATAGAATGATTGACATGCATAGAGGTCCCATTTGGCGATTAAGGGCCCAAGCTGTCAAATCCACGCAATACTTCGAATTGCTATAATTTATCAATACAACAATGGAGCGATCTTAGATGATAACGCTACAGTATATAAGCTCGACTTTTGGATGTGTGCATCAAGTGGTCCACTAGTTGTTTAACTCGTTCACGCCAGCCGCATTCCTGAAGTCGCCGATCGGAAAGCACGCAAGGCCAGGAGCCGTGCCGCATCTTGGACGGAGCTTCACCGTCGGGCTAGAGCCGTAAGCCGATAGCTATGACCAAGCTTCTATTAAAAGCTAAGTATTTAATTCGATATCAATAGCTAGGATTGTACAGTGCCGAAGTAGACGCTAATAAAGTTTTTAATGTTCAGAGGGATGTTCACACTTGTGTAGGTAAACGAGGAGTGGAAGGAATTGATAGCGTAAACGACTCGCACGGGAATTCAGGTAGCGGAGTTGTAACCGAAGTGTTTCAGTTAAGATCTCCATCTTTCACCAAATAATCCTAAGGGGAATTCTGCACAGAGAGGGTTAATGAAAGACTACTAATTTGTGACTACCCCAAGATTCCATGGAAATTTGACTGGAAGGCCCACGAGCCCCGGAAGCGACCCGAAGGTCTGTCTTCCTCCAAATACGTAAAACGGACGTGGTTATTTTCTCAGAATGATGACAAATAATGCTGAGGGATGTCAAAATGACACGATCAATATTTACGACACAAAGTGTGATTATTGCCTACCGTCTTCCTGTGCAAAGCTTCCAAACATGATGTTTACTCGCTTATATCATTACATTAGATCAGGGAAAGATGAGCTGGTGTATTGCCTTATGACAGTGCTGCCCCACACAAGTGGGCTAAGGTGCTGAAGAGTTAAGGCCACTGATCTCAAATACATAACACGCCTCCTTTTCTCTTTGATAACCTTAAATCTTATACCCTAGACTTTGCATTAAAAAAGTTGATAATTCCCCTGAAAAACAGCTGAACCCTTGAAAAACAGCCAAAAATATATTTAAAACATTTGGTAGCATTTCCGCAATCTTTTCCAATTTTCTGTGGGCGTGGTCCCATGTTGAAAGGCATCTGGTGGCTTTAAATTGTTCATGACGAATTCGTTGTTTTATATTATGGATTCTGACGCCATGTTATATAAGAATAAACTGCAAAGCTTGGATGAGGTACAACATTATGTTTACTTGCTTTTGTATCATTACAATCAACCGTAGAAATAGAGAGATGAACAGGTGCCTCACGACAATGCTGCCCCCAACTAGTGGGCTAAGGTGCTGACGAGTTACTGCCTATGATCTCTATATACATGACAAGGTTGCACTAATCTTTATCGTTGGAGGTGTGAGCATTTCCGAAACATTTTTTTACTTTGAGACGCCATTTTCGTAACAAAGATCGCTGATGAAAGCACCACACACCCGCAAGTTCTGATGCACAAATGACTGTGGTGGATAAGTGTGGGAGGGCCTGCTAGGAATCAGCAGATTGAAACAGAGTGGGAAGCCAAGGAACCATCTTAAAAGTGTTAAGGCCTTTCAGCATGCAGCATAAATTATTACGACATTTAGCATAGAACTAAAGGGAAGTATTTTCAGATAGAAATGAAAATGTAAGTGGTTTAAGTGTTTAATTGGCTCACCCAGAGGTTCCAAGGCAATGTCAAAAAGAAAACAACAACAACTATCAAAGGCAAGAATTTACACATGCGACAAACGCCTAATTTGCTTCCTCCCTCTCACCATATTAGCCCTAAAATGAAGATTCTACCAGACAACTTGTTCTCGCAGGAGAATCTAAGTTCTACGAGTAGAATCTGACGAAACTGTGCTGCAAATTGGGATCTCCCTCCAACAATCGGTGTGTTTACACTACGTCACAAGCCTCATTAACTCAGTTAAATATGCAAAACCGCATCACTTCCGGCTCTACCCACTCACCCCGTCCCTGCCTGCTTACTACCACTCCATTCTTGCGGCAAAACCTCCTTCCGATTTCATGCAGGGAGGCGGGCGTGCGGGCACTGCTTTGTAACAGTTTCGTCAGATTCTACTCGTAGAACTTAGATTCTCCTGCGAGAACAAGTTCTCTGGTAGAATCTTCATTTCTACTTCGCAGAAATCTTCCTCACTGTGTTACAAATTGGGATAGATTACTAAGCAGTGCACTAGTAGCCCTAGTCGCATCGTTTCGAGTGAACGGACCAGCGCATTCAAGGTCTGCGATCGCGTTCCACCCTGTCGATTAATGTAGCTCACTGCTACAATGCTATCGGATAGCACCCGAACTACCTGCCCCCCGAGCAGATCCGCAAACGCTTCGAAAGCTTTCATGACGGCTAATAACTCCCACATATTGCTATGCAACACCGCCTCTTCGGGTGTCCATCGACCCTGGGCCTCAGCCCCTATCATCGACGCTCCAGCATCGGAAGCATCCGTCTCCACCACTCTAGTGGCCTCCGACCTAACCCAGGTCCGGCCAACCACCGGATGCACCAGCACAGATTCCCACCAATCGAAATCCTCTGCCGCACCCTGTGACAATACCCCACCAGTCTTGCCGGACCGCAACCATGACAAGACCTCCTGTTGCCATCACCTCGTACGTAAGCGACCTCCGTCGACAGAACATGGCACACTCTCAGACACGCCCAGCAACCTCTGCAGGTCCTGAACCGCCACAACACCACAACTTCGTAGTTCACGAAGGAACTCCCAGAACTGGGCCCTCTTATTCTGCGGCAGGACAAACTCTTCCCGCACCAAACCCAACCCCATGTCGAGAAACATCAAACTCTGCGACGGATACAACACACTTTTGCTACAATTTACAAAGAATCCCAATCTTCGCAGCAACTCGAGAGTCCTGCGTAAATCCCCGCGAAAGGAGTTCGTAGGGTCCCTAGTCCAAAGGGCTGGGCGAAAGGAGTTCGTAGGGTCCCAAAACACCAAAATCATCCAAATATATGTATACCAATATAGCCTTGCCCCGCAAAAACCGTCTGATCACCATCATAAGCTTCATAAAATTACCCGGTGCAGAAGCTAGACCAAAGTTCAGCACACAGAATTGGTAAACAGCACTAAGCCAGGAAAACTTCAGTAACTGACGTGCGTCCTCTCTAATCCCTATTGCGTAATACGCCTGGGATAAATCAATTTTCGCCATCCACCAACCCGGTCGTACAAATTCTACCACCTTTGGTAACGTGTCCAATGTACACTTACGAACCAACCCCCCTTCATTTAGTGCTTTCAAATTCAAAACGATCCGAATGAATCCAACTGGCTTACTCACTGGAAAAATCAGGGAAATACATCTCGGGGACCCACTTCTTCACAATCACATCCTGTGCCAGCATTTCTTGCAATTTTGGGCCAATACGTAAATCGACATCCAATCCCGGCGGGCTCGCCTGCACCGCCACCAACGGCGGGGCATCAACCAAATCCAAACCAGCTCCGTCCTCAACAATTCGCAACACCACACGGGATGCTCCAATGGCCGCCCATTCCGGGCCACGACCAATCACGCCTGCACGCCACGTGCTCATCGCAAAATCCTACCGGGCTCACCTCTTCAATCAAAAATCACAATTTTCCGTCGGCACGCCCACAAGCAACCTCTCCCGCGTCAACACACGCGCCTTCAACCACCACCTGTTGCTTAAACGCCACACACCTGGCCAAACTCAATCCCGGCCAGAACCGCCCCTTGGCTGCCGACTATTACCTTCCTAATCAGTCTGGCACACAATATTGGACTCTTTTGTTTGCCAAATTACCACACGCACACAATATTGGACTTATTTGGTAGCCAATTCACAAAACGCACGTCACTTCGTCTTGATTCTTAAAGAATAAAAAATTCCGACATCGACAACGCTCAAGCCCGACTACGCCCGTTTAGCCTCCCACAACACTTTTTTGGGGAAAAAAAATTCTTCGCACTCAATACCACCTTCTCACTACGGACATGCAACTTATTGCAAACATAAGGACAGACTACTCCTTACCTTTTTAATTTCCACTGAAAATGCGCTTCGTATAAACCTCTGCACCAACGCTCGTTCTGCCATCTTGGTTTCAACCAACCTCGAACCAGCGCGAATGCTTCTCCTTCCCGCGTGCTAGCCTCGGGCCCACGCAGCGTTGGCTCCCCGTTGTCAACGATCTAGTTGCTGACAAACCACCTAATTACCCGACAGAATAACCAACAATCCGCACCTTCTAAACAAGAGTCGTAACCATCCCTGGCTACGACTGAACACGCCAACGGCAAGAAAGAGTGGTAGTAAGCAGGCAGGGACGAGGTGAGTGGGGTAGAGCCGGAAGTGACGCAGTTTTTGCATATTTAACTGAGTTAATGACGCTTGTGACGTAGTGTAAACACGCCGATTGGTGGAGGGAGATCCCAATTTGTAACACAGTGAGGAAGATTTCTGCGAAGTAGAACTCCACCTCACTAACACAACACGCAACATGTCCCGGACGCGCATTCCACTCCCGAACAGAGCGTGGAAAGAAGGAATGATGAAAATAGTCTCTTTTACATTGATATAGCCCATTCTTTGCAGTTCGGTCATTTTCTCCCAAAAAATGAGGTGCGAAAATAAACTTATTCTCATCCAAAACCGTGAGGCCCTTCCTGATCTTGTAGTAGAGAAATGACTCCCTTCTGCGTGTCTCCAAGGATGGCCAATTGAGATCCTCCAATAAATTTGTAACACACACATTCTGACCCCAACGGTTACTCAGTTCTTGCAGCACGACATTGTATTGCCTCAAGGTCAGCAATGTCGCACTTCTTGTAGCAGTCCCAGGCTCCACATGCATACTCAAGGTGAGGCCTGACCAAAGTCATGTAAGCCACAGCTTTCGTATCTGGTCCAGCCCCCTTAAGAGTCCGAGTCACGAAGCCCAACACCTGAGATGTCTTGGCAACAATTTTGTTGTAATGCTCCTTCCAGGTCATCTTCTCATCGATAACAGCTCCTAGGCATCTCAAACTAGCAACCCGGTCAAGCTCTTCACCTGGCAGACCATACGCAGGAAACTGCAAGTCAAGCCCAGACTGCCTTGAGCACACCACGAGTTTGGTTTTTGTCGCATTAATGTCCATGCCCCAAGTTCCACACCACTCGTTTATTTTCATATAATCATCCTGAAGTGCAAGCTCATCCTCAATGGACTTGATAGACCTAAGTGCAGTACAATCATCTGCGAACATCTCACATTCAGAAGAAAGGTTGTCCGGAAGGTCGTTTATATATAACAAGAAAAGGAGTGGTCCACAAATAGACCCCTGAGGGACTCCAGAACAAACCTTCGCATCGCTGGAGAAAATGCCGGTGTCAATCTTAGCAAATTGACTGCGTTCGAAAAGATAGCCTTTGAACCATGCCAAAACTTCCTGAGAAAGTCCATAGACCTTGAACTTATGTAGAAGTAACTTGTGAGGAACAACATAAAAGGCCTTTTTCAGATCAACCGAGATAACATCGAAACGGTTTCCTTCATCCATGCTTCTAGTAATTGCATGAACTAGTTTAATCAGTAAAGCTCAGAGGAGGCACCATGACGAAAACCAAACTGAGAATTAGAGATCAAAAATTTTAAGGGAAATGCTTCATGGTGGCACTCACAATAACATTCTCCAACAGTTTTGAGGGGATGGAGAGCAAAGAAATGGGCCTGAAATTTTCCAACTTATTTCTCTGACCACTTTTGAAAATAGGAACCACAGATGCCCTTTACCAAACCTTTGGGTGCACACCAGATTCAATAGACAGTGTGAAGAGTTAAGTGAGGTACTTAGAACTCCAATTCTCTGTCACCTTTAACATCTTAGCAGTAATGCCGTCGGGACCACAGGCCTTGGTTTGATCGAGATCCTGAATAAGTTTTCTAATGCCCTCCTCGGTAATGTGGATGTTTGGCATTTGGGAATCAGTTCTACTAGGAAAGAAAGGCAAGGGGTCCCTACTTTCATCTCTCTGAAACACTGACACGAAGTACTTGCTGAAAGCTTTAGCTTTTTTCCAAATCATCAGAGATGACACCATTTTCCAGAACCATTGCAGGATACGTCGACTATCCTCCTTTCTCAGCAATCTGACGTGCTTCCAGAATTCCCTGGCCGCGTCTGCGATTTTAGTATTTAGATGACTATAAAAATGCTGCTTTGCTGTTTTGTAGGCACTGGAATTTTTTGCCCTCAGTTCTTTTAGTCTTTCAACCATCAGATCAGTCTTTCTCAACCTACGCATGGTCTTCCTAAGCCTGTTTGCCTTATTCATACCTTTGATAAGCGACTTGTTTATCCAGGGCTTGTTTCCACAAGTACTGACGTTCCTTTTGGGGACATGATTCACAATGACAGATTTTACATCCTCCTCAAAAAGTGAACAGTTCTCGTCGAGTAATATAATATTTATATTAACTCCATATGCATGCTTTGTCGAGTCCAATCGCCAACCGACTGTCCAGAGATCCCAAGCAGTGTTGGGGAGGTAAGCATAGTGCTGTCCTAGTGACGAAACATCGTGACAAATCATTCCTTGTTCCACTTGTATTGCTGCAACTTTACTGGTTAGTGTTTACTGAGATGTAGTCATGGTAAAGGTAAGAAATTCTGGCAAAACCTTAACAGTTAGTCGAGATGTTTAAGGACGTATCTACATTTCACTAACTTACCTAATGCAATGAGTTCTTGTGTTACATCCAAAGTTTTCCCTTGAGCTGAAAAACAATAAAAGAAACAGTAAATTCTTTTCAATTATTATTTAGCAACACGTTAAGGATGCGGCATCAAACCACACAACTGGATCGTTAGTATAAGTAGGGTTTGTTACAAAAAAACCTTTAACCTTGGGGCTTCTCTACAAAGACAAGTGTAAAGGAAGAAAATAAAAACCATTCACTGAAGTAGAAAAACTTAAAAAATAATATTACTGTACGTAGTCTATTAAACACCCTGGTAACGCCAATGCCCACCCACGTAAAAGGCTTTGAACAGTGAAATAGAAAAATTAACGCCCTCCCCTTAAATCATCAATTTTCTGCTACCAAATTAAAACAGCTGAAACTTTTTATCCACAGCGATTCAAGATTTGGAACTCCCATTCATTTGCGTCATTACTTTACGGAATTTTGCTCCAGGCCGGAAGTTTGCGACAAAACACACGGATCATTTCTCTCTCCTGGATGGAAGATGAGCACTTTTACTGCTGTTTCAGCGTGCAATCGCAGCCAATCCTGTCGTTAGAAATGATTGGATGGTTTGAAATTGCAGTCACCACTGTTTTTAAGGAATACAATTTGTAAGAATTGTTTCTTAGAATGAACAGTTCGTACAAGACGGTTGCACTCCATTAATAAAGCATGGGGGTTTTTGTCTATAAGGAACTGGATCGTTTTCTCTCGTCTGGTTTTAACTAACAGTGTAAAGAAGTCACGTTCTTCACCACGATTGGGGAGGCAGCCCTACCCCGAAGACAAAGAAAATGGGAGAAATCATATTTTCGGCGAGCTACAAGATTAAAAAATAATCTGGATGCATCAATCTTTAACTCTGATTATCTCCACGAAAAATGGACCAATTTCAATTCCATTTCCACAAAACTCAAGATTGAACTTTTCGACAACTTTCCAGGGAAGGCTATTTGTTAATACCGTCTTCAGAAAAAAACTGTATACTACCATAAAACGCTAGCAACAACCAAAAGAGCAGGGAGACAGGAAAAAGGAAAAAAGAAAAACCCCAGAGCTTTAGCTTCCAAAATCTGATGGGCTGCGGCGACAGAGCTTGAAGTCTACTACTAAGTATACCATGCCTCATTTTCCCTCTCCCCTGTACCCACCACCGTAACACATTATTCATAAAAATAAACCTTCTGTCGGTCAGGCATGCAGCTAAGTACTACGATACTTTTAATACACCTTATACCAAAAGCAAGCATGACATACGACACCACAATGACTTCTAGTAGCTGTAAGTTTTCTGATCGTTCAACCAAATGTTTGGTAATTATTAGATTGTTTTTTAAACGGTTTCGTTCTATTGGTTTGCGTTTCTTCCCTCCCTCCCTTCGTTTTGATTTTAATAAGTTTCGCTAACCCGCTGTTTACATACGTTTAGCCAGCCTTACCCACTGCACAGCCAAGACACAAGAGTTACAAAAAAGATGTGCCTTAGGAGAGTAATGTTGCCTCAGAGCAATAGAAGCAAAAGATGTGCCTCAGAAGCAATAGGAAAGTAATATTTACAAGAACAAAAAAAAAAAATTACTTTCCGAAAGAAAGTAAGAGGGTGTATTTCTCCCCCCCCCCCCCACCCATGCCCTCACCCCGTTATTTTAATACGTTTCACTACCCCATTGTTTTAATACGTTTTGCCTATCTCCTTATCTACATCTGGGACATGGAACTCCAAGATAGTTGTGATTCATAAATATAAAAAAAGAGAGAAAAGACGTGTGGGGGGGGGGACTATATGGCCAATTATATGGCCAATTACATGGCCAATTGTATGATGCATTGTCTCGAGGGTACGACACTCTAGCACATTAAAATTGAAAATGGCCCACAGCAAAGTGCTTCAATAGAAGGTTCAAATGCAATATTCACCAAAAATATTCTATAGAAAGAAATCCTACAGTAACAAACTCTGGCAGTGAAAAACTAACACAGAAGAAGCCATTCAATAGGAAAAGAATCAAGAAATACCAAGTTTTGTGGCTGTGCAAATGCGCATTTTGTTATATCATTGCAGTCAAATATATTTATAAACCAACATTTACAAACTAATAAACCAGTATTATTTACATTACACATTTCACTATTATGTGGCAGCTTTACTTCTAGATTATCCCGTCTTCAAGACAGGCTTTATAACTAGTGAACAATAAACCCCAGCCGACGAACACTGATCTCACGAAGTCGCCACCATTTCTGGATAAAAGAAATGTACTTTGAATGTTTCTGGCATAAAGCCACATAGCTTAGTATTTTGTACATTAGGAGAACGGATGCTGCAAGTTGTTGGCCCTTCGGTTTAATGTTAATTAATAATTTGCGTGGAGTACGATGTTAAGCTGTTGGATAAGCTATTATTTTTAACTGAGCGCTATTAATTAACGCAGTTAGTATTACCTGGCAGCAAACGCAACTATTATTCGTAGGGCCAAAATCTGCCTCACGGTGGCATAGCAAACTGGCAACGGAATCATATCCACGTAAGGTACTCCTCGCATACTGCGTATGCTTTTTTCATTTCCGCCTGTTATAATTTAATAGCTTTTGCTTTAGTATCGACACTCACTACCATTACAGTAACCTAGCACATTTGGTTTCAGCCTAGTGCAGGGGCGTCTATCCCCCCCTAACACAATGAGGCATTCCCCCCCAACTAAAATTATGTCCTCCCCCCCTCCAGTAAAAATTGTAACTCTGAGGCAATTTCCCCCAACTAAAAATTATTATGTCCCCCCTTCCCATTGGCGGATCTAGGATTACCTTAAAGGGGGTGCTGTTGCTTGCCATTGCAACGCCAACTAGGGGTCTGGGGAGCATTGCTAGCTTCCCTAAAACCTTGACATGTTTAGTCTTTTTTACTGCTTTTCTGGCTTCTGGAGGACCTGCTTGTAGACAAGTTTATGCCATAAACTACTATGTCAAAATATTTATTCATTAGCCCCCACCCCCTAACGAACATTGGAACGAACTACTCCATACCGACTCCTCACAATGACATCTGAATACTGCCTAACTAGGTATACACTTTTATCAGCTGCTGGTTTAATGTCGTTTGAATTCCCTTCAACGCCTTTTTGTGCCCAAAAATTAACTTTTGAAAACAAATTTTTATTAAAATTATTTTTAGAGATGAGGGGGGCATCCAGTGCACCCACCTAACTCTGCCACTGCTCCCCCTCCCACCCCCTAATGGTAAAAACTGTCTCTCTAATTCTTTACTAATTCTAATGACTGATTTATTACATTGAGACTTCACATCAATTTCTTACGCAACTCCTTTGAGTATATCGCAAATTTGTTTATAATTAAGTCGACACTAAATTCAGCAGCAATGTCCTGTCACATGCCGGCCGATACCTTTTTCACTGCTACTGTGCAAAGAACGAACATGCTCGCCCTATATTTATTGCTGACGTGAAAAGAATGAACATGCTCGTATTAATTTTCTATATTTAGACCGATTCTCATAATGACTGCCTGTCCCTGTCCCCATCCCCGTTAGCATCACCATCCCCGCTAAGCTACATAGGCATCAATTCTGGGGGGTGGGGGAAGAGGAGTTACAACCCAAATTACAACTCCCATGCCGTCCCCCACGTTTTCAAGCCGAGAAGTTCGCCCCTCACGAAACATGTAGAGTTTGAATCTACCCCAAAACAAAACGTGTTAAGGATTCCCGCCAAGCTTTTCGGCCGTGCAAAGTCGTAAAATCAAACGCCAAGCTAATCCCACCGAGTAATAGTTCGAAGGTTAAATAAAATGTATGAAAATTGCTTACAGTGCAATTTTCAATTATTTCATTTAAAGTTTGAAGTATTAGTCGGTGGGATTAGCTTGGCGGAAGAGCTTGGCGTTTGATTTTTACGACTTCACACGACCAAAGAGCTTGGCGGGAATCCTTAACAAGTTTTGTTTTGGGTAGATCAGTAATTTTTGGTCCAAATTGATGAAATCCATTTTGAAATGCCAATCTAGTTTTCTGGCCCATTTCTTTTTCTTCTTTGGTTTCGTTAGATTTTGAGGACAGCAGTCACCTTTTTTCATTTGATTAGTATTTTTATTAGTATTGCAGTATCTCCTTGCAAACGCATGAATTTCTTTAATTGTCAGTTTGGCATTGTTGCATAAAAACAATGTTTAAAACAATGTAAAACAATCAATTTGGACCTTTGTAGCTCCCTAACCCCTGAACCACTTGACCATATGAAAAGGGCACATCTCCAGAGCAATACCTGTAAAATGAGCTAAGAACCTGTTTTATTTAC
>JAHWFP010022272.1:0-11041 GCA_023313725.1 Lithobius niger | reverse complement strand
GCCACTGGCTTCATTACATCTACAGCCGAAATAGCCAGGGGCCACCAGCAACTATCTACCATCGCATGTGTCAAAGCCTGAAAAATCAGGTGAAGGGAGACGAAATATCATCGAAGTCAAGCATTCATAAATGTTGTTCATCATGGACAGCTCCGTTAAGGGCACTTTTCAGAATGCAAGCTATAGCACACTATGTCAGTAGGAGGAAGACTGAAATCCTGAAACAGTGCCAGTGTACAATACATCACAAAAAAGAAAATATGTATTTTCTTATAAATTCTTGTTGTAAGGGAACAGAAACAGCAGGAGGTTCTTAATTAATTCTTTGAAATTTTAACTTGATAGGTGAAGCACTCAAGTATCTGTCCAATTATAAAATTTTAACAGGACTACTTTTCCAATAGGATGAAATAAAACTGTGAATGTATTTTACATCTCAGAGGAAGGCAGGATAACAAAGATGCAGACAAGTCCTGCATACAAAGAGGAAATAGGTAAAAAGGGTACAACGTTATGAAATTGCATGGAAAAAGTATAAAAATATTTTAACTAGTTAACGTTAGTGTATGGGGCAAGGTGGCCTGGTGGGTAGCATGACCGTCTCCAGAGCCAGAGATCCCGGGTTCGAATCCGGCCTCAGTCACCCCTGGCATCATCAGTGAAGGGCCCTGTGATGTCTCGTCCTCATGCCAATTGTGGCATGTAAAAGAACCTAGGATTTCCGACAGGATTTACCTAGCAAAATTGACCCTCTCTCCTTCTGGCACCATGGCTAACGCTCGGTGCGCGTTAAAAAGCTACAGTTAACATTAATGTCTCGAAATTCGGAACTTAAAACTCAGTTTTAGCCCCGAGTCGAAGGAAGGCAAAAAGTGGCAATAACGGCTAAGTAAGTGGTGGAAAGAGGGGCAAGCATGGTTAAAATTCCAAAATGGGGTTAAAAGAGGTTAAAACACACACACAAAAAAAGGATTTCAGAAAAAAAATTTGCCCCTTGCTCTCGGGGGCCTGTGAACGGCCCTGCTCCGGGAAAAAACGACACTCATGTCAGTATGTTAGCTCTGCTTTGCTATTTTTTTCGTTAGTAGTGTATAGCCCAAAGTGGAGTGGATTTTATTTTTTACCTGGGTAAGTATGGAAAAGGCACAAGCCATTCCGACTTGGCCAACCCCAACAACAGTTACTTTGGCAGGAGAGGTTGCAATGGCTGGCTCTACTTGCATCAAGAGCTTTTCCTTCAGAGTTGCCATATTGCTAAGATTCTGAAAAATAGACCACAACAGAAATTAGTCATTAGCACTTTCAAAACATTTCGTGAGTAGAACTCGCCGCAATTTGTAACCACTATCAACAAAAAAGAGGAAGATTGGTTAGTGGAAGACGCCCAGAAGCTTTGCTCTTCTCTTTTAGAAATAAAGTTTTATCTGAAATGAAACGTATTAATGTGATGTCATCGTTTAAAGTAAAGCTAAATAAACCCTTCCATCTTAAATTTCACTATTGGTACGAAAAAAACAAGATGCAAGTTTCCAAGATTCGTATTAATTACGCAGTAGCAGTAGTTTATTTAGAATCTAAATTTGATGTTTCCAAGGTGTTTTCGCGAGACAGCGAAAGTGATTTCCTCGCATGGTACTAACATCACACTTCATCACGTCCCCTTGGACCTTGGAGGAATGACGTCATCGTAGCATACTATAGCGTAGCGAGTGGGGGCGAGGGATAATCGTCTAACTGGAAAATCGCATAATTGGAAGAACGTATAACAGTATAATGGAACATCGTCTATGTCCCTGCCTCGCTCGCGCTGCCGCGCTCACTGCGGCTCTATATAACATCAAAAACCGCGGTTAGACGTTTATCCATTTAAACGTTTATCCATTATACGATATTCCGTTTAGATGATTTTCCATTATACGATATTACGGGTAATTATCTAGATTAGGGGCACCACGCCAAATCACTTAATTTTTGTACTAACCGACGCTACTCTTCATCCTAACACCATTTCGCATCATAAAACCCGGGGGAAAAGGGTGTAAGCGTGTAAAAAAAATTTCAAAAGACGGAAAATGCTAGTCACATACGTGTTAAAGCAGCGGCGGCGACAGCCATATTGTGAGGGAAGAAGGGTAGCCAGAAAACCCGATTTGCACCTCACTAAAATTTTACGGAAACGTAACCTAACCAAACCTAACCTACCTAACTTAACCTACCTAACCTAACTGACAATAACAACAAAACCACACGAAACTGGCAATAACAAAACAACGAAAGAAAAATTTCCGTAACGTTTGTTGTGAAAATCGGGTTTTCCGGCTTCCCGAATCAAACACCTCACAGTATGGCTGCCACCGCTGTAGCTTTAGCGTGCCTGTAAAGAGCATTTTACGTCTTTTAAATAATTTTTTTGAGAAGTTTATAGACGTTTCCCCCGGATTTTGTGATGCGAAATGGTGTTGGATGAAGAGTAGCGTCGGTTAGTACAAAAATTAAGCGATTTGGCGTGGTGCCCCTAATCTAGATAATTACCATATTACGTTTAGACAATTTTCCAGATTTTTTATTTATGCAGATATTAGACAATTATCCCATTAGACGATTTTCCAGTTAGATGTTCGTCTGACGCCTCTAGCGAGTGAGTGCTTCTAACACATGGCGGCTGCGAGACCGGACCACTCTGACCATAGCAGCACCAACCAAAACTCAATCTCTGCGTGATTTATTAAATTAAAGCATTCAAGAAAGTAGCTACCGTGACTATTACCGCTACAAAGACTCGTGAAAGTTGGTTCAGCTAGGCGGTAGGCTAGCCCCACTGCAGCAGAACTCCATTATAAACTTATTTTCAAAGCAGCTCTGTATACCACACTACCGTAAACTAGTTGTACGAAGTAAGACAAAAAATGCAAATATATCCTTACCTGAACTAAAGGTAAAACAAATAAACGATTGCCGAACTGTTTTCCTACGAGAGTACGTTTTGTGCATACGCCTCTTCGGTTGCACACGGATAATTTTCTTGTTGTCAAGTTTATACATTGAACTAAGAAAGGTTCAAAACGCCGAAAATTGTGGAAAAGGGGCTTGAAACAGCTAGCCATGATTTAGGGCTATTCTTTACGGCTTAAAACTGTTTTGAAACCAGTGGTTTATTGTTCACAACAATAACAAACAATCAGGTTTAACTTTAACAAATAATTTGCAATAAAGGACACGGGCTAACAAAGCAGTCAGCATTGGGTGGTTTTATAAGGGGTGTCTTTATTAAACATCTGGTTTTACTGCCAGCTATTTGCTTCATTAACTAGAAACACACTAGTGTATCACCAGCAAGTTAATGGACTGCATTTCCCAACAGTAGATTATTCGATTGTTGAGCTGGTTAATTGTTTCAGAGTAGGTTGTTGAGTTGTTTGGGTCCGTGCTTCCTAAAAACAAACAACAACAACGTTGAAAGTGAAAAGGCGACTCATTGAGCGTTGTAGTTTTGAGGGTATGTAGTATGATGTAGCGTGCATGGCCTAGGGCCCAGGCAGGCCCGTAGTCAGGAACTTTTCTATACCCCCACACCAGAATTAAAATGAAGAGCTCCCCCCCCCCCCACATCCCAAACAAACAAAATATCCCAACAGTAAAAAAATACCTGAAACAATTGACAACTGAACGAGGAATCAGTTTAGGTTTTTGTGCTCCCCAACTGACAGACCTAGCATGGCATATCGTAGTAATTCGAATTTTTTTAAATTTAATATCGTTAAGAAAAGTAACCCAAGTTTTTTTAACGTAAGTACAGTTTTATTTGCGTATTGCGTTTATGTTTCAACCGATAAATGTTTTTTTTATTATTATTATTCTTTTACATCGGTTGTTTTTTTGTTGTTTTGGTGGATGTCCTCGAGTAACCATTGTGCAGATGTAAAAATAATCAGTACGGTTTATTTTGTTGGTTACCGACTACGTATTTCAACAATTTAACTCGGCTCCTAAAGTAAACATTTTTTAAATAAATGTAGTCGTTTTGTCGTGTCGGACTTGATCATTTAAAAAATATAAACATATCATTAACTTTTTCCAAACTGTAAGCTTTCTCCAGAAACGGGCCATTTTCATTGACTGTCTTCTCAGGCCCTATACAATGTCGTGGCAGTTTTCAATTTTTAACCAACTTTTTCATCATCGTTCTGAGTTTATAAGTTTGTGTGAAAGCATACTCTTTCATTTGAAGCCATAATCAATATTCTATGTTAAGTACTTCTCTAAGACCGAGTTTGTACACAAAAATCAACACCATAGTCTAATATAAAGGCCTCGTCGCGCGTCTCGGCCTAAAATAAAACTCCCGCACGTGCGGGGACTGGGGGATACTGGCTACGGCCCTGAGCCCAGGCTCTGTAATTAATAAGACAAACCTGAGGTTTTTTTTTTATTATATTCCGATTTCAGTATGTTGTTGGGCGAAAATCCCTATGCGTTAACAGTTGCTGCAAATTGTTAGAATGTCGTTTAAATGTTTACGTCCCGTTTCCCCAAGTCCCGTTTTGCTAAAAAGAAAGCAGATTAAAAGCTTTTGCCTGAAGGGCAAATCCCGTTTTGCCAAATACCGTTCATGACATTTTAGGCAGAGGAAATTTAATCCATTATTCGTATGTAATGGTCAAACATTTATAGACATACCCCCGTTTCGCAGAATCCCATATCGCAGAATTTTTTTTTTCAAATTACGTACCTCGCTCGTGCTGCCGTGCTCGATGCGGCTAAACACATAACATCAGACAACGCAACTAATAACAAATTCCTTCCACTTTAAGCATGCCCTTTTAACTTCTGTACTGTTACATTTTTAAAGATTATTTTGATTCTGCAAAACGGGCACATGACCTCAGCCACCTCCGGAATTTTCGGGGAAAAAAGACTGTGGCGCCTCGTACTCGTGTCGATTGTGGCACGTAAAAGATCCTAAGAATTTCCGATTAGAATTACCTAGCAAAATTGTCCTTCTTGCCCATGGCGTTATCTTGGACCGCGACAAACCTCCGAATTATTGATTGAGTGCAGGGCACCAACAGCACTGCAGTAAGTACTGAGGAACTTTTTTTAAAACCCACTTACGTTATTTACGAACAATTCCTCGCCTTGTCAAGTCGGTTGCCGTGCGTTGATCGTAGTGATGACATAAAATGAGTAGCCGTGAGCGAATGAAACTGAGCGGCACAATCGACATTCAGTACGAAAAACAAAGGGAAGAAAAGGACGATGCCCTTTTCAAGCAAATCCCTATAATTTCTTCTTTTTTCACCCAAAAGAATAAGGTAAGTAGTAGCCTGTGGCCTTGGAGGAAATGCTGAGTGTTGACCGCCAGTGAACAACTCTCCCAAAAAGACAACTACTGACCATATTATGACCATTTGGAAAGCATTAACACTCAACCCTCCATCTATGCATCTCACTTTAATTCTTGCCCAGCTAATCTTACAAAATTTAAGTCAAAAGGGCAACGGTAATAAGTTACTTTTAAATACTTAATTTAACTTAACTTAATTTAATTACAAGTTTTCCGTGGATCGCAAAAACAACATAACAATAATTAAGATAGGTGTTAGCGGAATGGAGGGAAGGGTGATAAACATTCCGTAAGAGTCTGGGGTTGGATAAGTTGTGGGGCGTTTAAGAGCGGCATTATGGTTGGGCCTACAGGTGACAAGAGGTTATATCCGGCCCGAGTTGTTTCACTCTTACGGGTTTTATTTCTGACTAGCGGAGTCGCTCGCTTCGCTCGCTCATTCCGCGTCGTCTCGCTCCCCCCCCCCCCTCATTTAATTTGCCGTTCGGTCGGTAGATGGCATCGTATGTTCGCGCTGCTGGCCGTTGCGTTCCGGGCGCAGCTACTATCTCAGCGAGCCTTGGCTGCTACTCTTATAATTTACAGTTCCGTCGGTAGATGGCGGAGATGGCATCGTATGTCCTACTTGCTGCTGCGTTGCAGATGGCTGCGTTGCGGATCTTGTGTAATTATATATATAGATTTCATTGTGGTCATCGTGGCTGAGTGGGAAAGAGCACAGCCTGGTTGCTGGAGGTTTGCGGATCTGGTCAAACCCCTGGAAAGGGGATCTTGGCAAAATCCCCGACAGGATTGCCAGCCAGGGTAGCGTGAGAAGCTACCATGCTCCTTCAGCGGTTATGGGATGTATTCTGGCTAATTCTGGACAATCTTTCGGCCCTGACGATGATCGAAGGTTTCCCAGCCTCGGGCTGGCACCTCCCTTTACCAAATTTCTTCTTCTCTAAAATAATCGGCAATGTTCAAAACTGAGCCGCCATAAATTCGGCTGACATAAGGCTCGTCAAAATTTTAAGAAAAAATCTACATTGAAAACAGGGAAAAGTGTCAATCACTTCTTTGGCCTGAAGTTGAAACTGGAATGTTGTTGCGTTGAAATTGGCACACATTGTTGCCTCGACCAACGATTTGCTCTACGCGGCCATCTCAGCGGCATTTCTTACATGACGTCACGCACGAAGGCCAGGTATTTTTCACATGTTACGGATCGCTCAAGCTAAATAAACTGGCAGTGGGGGGGGGGGGGCTCAGGGGGGCCCCGAAAAATAAAATTCTTTAGATAAAAAAAAAGGATCTTTTGTAGTACACTGATTATTTAATTTGATATAAACTGTAGTTTAAAGATGAATTTCGACCCTCTCCGTCCGTCCATCCCCCTATCACTAAAAAAATATGGCGGTCCATAAAAAACGCAGGAGTTAAAAAATGTATCTAAGTCCCAAGCTTTTTTTCAAGTTAAAAAAAAAACAGTGAAAATAGAACCATTTGACTGGAGTACGAAAAAGTGGTCCTTATTTTCACTATAACAAAAATACGAAAATAAAATAGAAAAAAGTATGAACTTAGAAATTTTTTTATGGGCCATCCTGCATACTAAGGAGGGAGGTCCCCATCGGCTAATTTGCCACCGGCCCCACCTAATGTAGCTACGGCACTGTGTGTGGGGCAGTGCGCCTGTTAGCCCTGCTCTTTAGGAAATCAAGAGAGGTTGGGGCCCGCCGGGGAGGAGGGGGGGGGGACGCAATGACACAGCAGGAGATTAAATAAATACGGATGCAAACCTATTTACATTGCCTTTTGGACTTATATGTCAGACTGCCTGAGCGGGGAATCGAACCCACGACATTTGAAATCAAAGGTCGAGGTCCTACCGCTGATCCATACTGACACGGCCAAAAGGAAACGTCCATAGGTATTTAACACGCACACATATACATGTAAACATACACTTTTCCAATCGCCATTGGCTTTGGCGTCATGTATAACAGCAGGAGGTTAGCTGTGTCAATGCGACGGTTACCATTAAGCATATGTTTACGCATTAACTGAACATACAATTAAAGTACGTTTTTTGGAGAGGATGAGAGGAAAGGAGGGGAGAGAGGAGTTAGATGATGGGAGGAAAAGGGGAGTATTTCAGCTAGCACAATTGCCTGTCGCATTCAACGTTTAGGCCACACCTACCGAAAACCGGAAAACAACCACGGGCCTAACAAAACCCCAGGCGAAGCCGGGCACAACTGCTAGTCGACATATACGTAAACAGCAAGAATGAACTCACGTTTCAGCAGTCTACACCGAAACAGTACACAGTTTATCTCTCATACAATGTCAGCCCAACACAACCACTATAGCCTATCATCGTTAAAAGTATATGGAAAGTTTTTCAAAACAACACTGTGCATTGATTGCTGTACTCAAAAATGCCATGCCTTACAAATACAAACAGAATAAAAGAAACTAAAGAGTTAAGTTGTCTGGTTAAATGTTGTCTGGTTAAATGGGCTAACTTTGGCGACCTTTTCTTGGTGAAATGTTATCACTACTGTCTAAGCCCGACCCTTTTTAATAGACTTGGCAGTTTCTTTAGTCATTTATGTTTTTTAATGATTTCAACTTGTTTTCGTATCACTTTTTTTTTAATTAATTTCTTTGAGCCTGAAGTCACCCGAAGCAACTTAATGCTTGTATGGCTGAACCGGCTCAATTTTGAACATTACCAGACTTTTACAGAAGAAGATATCTGGTAAAGGGAGGTGCCAACCCGAGGATTCGATCCGGGAAACCTCCGATCATCGTAGGGGCCGAAAGATTGTCCAGAATTGGTCAGAATAGTTCCCATAGCCGCTGAAGGAGCATGGTAGCCTCTCACGATACTCTGGCCGGCAGTCCAGGCGGGGACTTTGCCAAGGTCCCCTTTCCAGGGGTTCGACCAGACCCGCAAGCCTCCAGCAACCAGGCTGAGCTCTCTCACAACTCAGCCACGATGACCACTGGTTGTATTAATGCTTAGGGATGTGCAAAACTCGAAATTTTCGAGTTTCGAGTTTTACGAAGGGTCACGATGGGAATCTGGTTACTCCTTTCTACTTCTGTCAGTCAGTCTGAGATTCTCACTTTTATAACCTTTAGTTAGGGATAGAGGAAATCTTTGTAGCAAAAAAGATCGTAATTATCTCTGATGAATTGCAACAAAACTTACCACATTTACTTAAGTTTTGCAGAATAAATGCTTAAAAAGTGTGGAATGTTTTTTGGAGTTCAGTGACTGTCGTGTGTGTAGTGTTTTTTGACACAGGAAAAACTGACTGATTTATTTGGTTCAACGTATGCATGGCTCGCAGAGTAGTTGAGGTCAATTTCCAGGTTATTTTAATTTTTTCGAAGATTTTATCAGTTTTACTGGTTTCTTAGGCTGGCACATTGCAAGAGAGCAGCTCGATTTAATGGAACTTTTAGGTTTCAACACAGAAGTATTAGGATGCCCTTTTAACCACAATGTCGTAACATACTGTGTTTAATGCACTTGACCTTGGCCCAAAAACCTGGTGTTGGTTTTTTCCCGGAGTTTTAAGTTTTTTTGTGAAAAATCAGAGAATTTCCCGAGTTTTTCCTAGTTTGTGAAACCATATTGGAAACTCGAACTCAACTCGAAACTCAACCCCAAACTCGACTCGAACTCGACTCGACGTGAAAGATTTGCGCTCGCACACCCCTATTAATGCTTCATTTACGTCATAATAATGCAATTATAGATTATGTACGTAACTATATCCGATTTTACCCACGAACAGAACAAATCGCTCATAAAACTTCTATTATTTGGATCTTATCATATTCGATCTGTTAGTTATAATTTTAGCTTTCATATTTTGAAAAGTTTTAAAGGACAGGCGGACTATTTTTACCACACGAAGAGAAATTATTGAAAATAGTGTCGCTGCCAAGTTGCCGAAGACACAGCAGGTGATTTCAAGAAGAATTCCTTTCTTTAAATCCAGTCCCGCGACACTCAGACGCTCATTCACCCCTATACTAAACATGAAATTTAAGTGCTCAAATTGAGAGCTATATTTAGCTGAAATTCCACGGGCGTGAAGAGATTTCCCCTGCTCGCATTTCTGCCATCAATCGGTCCAAGACAAAACACGCCTTGCAAAATCCCAAAATAAATGTATTAAAAATGCCACACCATACAGGATAATCAGCAACCCAATAAAGAGGGAACTAACTTAATTGTCAGCCAGGCTTCGAAAGCCAAGGTTCTTAGTGCTTAAAGGCACATAACTCCCTCCGGTATATTTTAACAGTTTCACTCGATACATTACCGGAAATAGTTTTATATAAACTGATTTACCTTTCATTTGCTGGTCTAAGGGTACGATGCAGATGTCAGTAGTGGCGCGTGAATGTTATTAGGCTTGTTTTAAACGGCTCGGTCCGAGCGGTATATAACTCCCGCCACATCGCTGGCAAGCCGCGGCCCTGGAGGAAGGATAATTAATCCTTCGCTCAAATATGCGACTTGGTCGTACGATGTGTCACGTTGCAGCGACCCCGAAATGAGTATGACTAGTGTCGTAGAGCAATGCGCGCTGCGGTCGTTTGAACTATATTTTAGCGTAGGTGACACAGAGTAAAGCGGCCAGAACGGAGGGATTTATGTGCCTTTAACCCTCTTGATATCCCACGCGAATGCTATGGGAGTCGCTTTTTAGAGTCCCGTAATGTGAGAGACGTGACTCGATCTTGTAAACTTCTTGGTTTGGAGGCCACTACCAGGCAGTGCTTTACTAGCTGTGCTAGGTTTCCCAAGAAACCTTCACATCACTCACTTGTGCACTGCACCAGCATCAGCATCTACTGTGACGGCATCGAAAGCAAATTTGGCAGCATTCGAGTAGGGCAATTAAGCGAGCAGTGTATAATCGTAATCACGCAGACTGTACCCCCAAAAGTGTTGAGTTGGTTAACAAAAAAGTGTGTTACTAAAATGTTAACTGTGCTTCGTTAAACCGCATACAAGAGCAAATTTTGCAGCATTCGAGTAGAGAATATCAAGTGAGCAGTTTATAACCGTAATTCAGCAGACTGTATAGCATGTATACCCCCTAAAGTGTTGAGTTGGTTAATAGGCAGAAAAGTGCTTTACTAAACTGTTAACTGTGCTTCGTTAACCACATGAAAAGGCAAACTTGGCAGCATTCGAAGAGAGCATATCAAGCAGGCAGTTTATATACGTAATCACGCAGACTGTACACCATGGTCCATGTACAGTTGTATCCACCCAAAACCAAAACTGGCATAAGAGAAGCCGCCAAGTTTCCAAAAAGGATTGGCCTTTGCAAGTAGTGACATCATTCACCCAGGAAAAAGCCGCCAAGGTTAATCCTATTAACCACGTTAATCGCACAGATTCATAGTTCGAAAGTTAAATAAAAACTTGAAGCTTGCTACTCGCGGTAGCAAGCGTCAAGTTTTCATTTAACGCCCAAGGTATTATTCGGTGCTATTAACTTGGATAATAGGATTAAACTGGGCGGCCTTTCCCTGGTTGAATGATATTACTACTTGCAAAGGCCGACCTTTTTTGGAAACTTGGCGGCTTTTCTTATACCAGTTTTGGTTTAGGGTGGATATCATAACTTTCATAGGACTGTGAACGTACCAAAGGTCACACGGTCTTATCTTCATCTC
>JAHWFP010022271.1:8984-48710 GCA_023313725.1 Lithobius niger | reverse complement strand
CCCCCCCCCCCCCCCCCGCCCCGCCCCATGAATGTTCATCTGCCGGCAGACACCCAACCCCGTAGTCCACCACGTGATGTTACAACGGATAAATTTTCATAACTACGCTGGGATACGTAATATCCCAAGAGCTAAGGAAATTATCGATTAATTTTGTCGACCTGAGTGATTTGACCCTATAAACTCACTCGTGCTATTTATTTGGCAGATAATGTGTGTATGTAAGTACGGTATTTATTTATTAGTATGTGGATGTAAGGTAAGGCGGTTAGCTAGTGCTATTTAGCACTAGCTTTAAATTATGTATTTTCCTTTACAAAGTGAAACTACACTTTTTTTGGCATTTTGTCTTCACTTCTGTGCCAATACTGTACGGATTTTGTGCTGTTTTTTTTTTCAGTTTAACTGCAGATAAACTACATGTTTTTCTTCAGTATTTCTGCAGGTTATTTTCAGCTGGGAAACCATATTTTTCTTATTGTAAGTATAATAGGTTAATGTTTGGGAGCGTAGGATTTGGTTGTAATTTGGGTGTATTTTTAAGTGTCAGCAGCCCAATTTTCGTTGTGGTTTTCCCGGGTTCCTAGCTATAGTGACGTCATTGTTTACGGGTTATCAAAGTTTTTGGGTTATCAAAATTAACCCAAGGTGACGTATCTGGATTTTCATATTAACTGGGTGTAACGGCCTCTGTTTTAATATGGCGCTATGTTAGTGTGATGGCACCACCGTGTATTAAAACAGTGTAAAAGGTAGAGTCATCGCCAATTAACCATGGATAATTTCAGTTTTTCTCGACCAGGGTATAGCTCAGTGTCTCAGGTGGTATGCACGGACTGCCCCGTCCTCGCAACACCAACTGAAACTATCATGGTTAAACTGACTCCGACTCACCTTTAGCCAATACATTTTGCATAAATTGCTATCTGCATGTAACGGTTTCAATTTTTTCTTTTTTTTTTTTTAATTTAGAAATGTTTTACAAGGCCTATTATTGCAAAGCCACCCCGTGTAAAGACGGCTGAAGGTGAGTTAATGTTTCATTACAGTCTGTAATGATTAAATAACTAAGGATGCAAACCTATTTACGTTGCCTTTTGGACTTAATTGTCAGACTGCCTGAGCGGGGAATCAACCCACGACCTTTGAAACCGAGTGCCGAGGTTATACCGCTAAACCATACCCACACGTGTCAGTATGGCTTAGCGGTACGACCTCAGCATTTGGTTTCAAAGGTCGTGGGTTCAATTCCCCGCTCAGGCAGTCTGACAATTAAGTCCAAAAGGCCACATAAATAGGTTTGGATCCATATTCATTTAACGCTTCTCGAGCCCATTTGGCTTTCCGTCCTGTTTAAAGTCTGTAATGACGAGGCACATTTTAGGTAGATCTTGAATTCCCCTTTCCTCCAAATTACTTACAACCTATTTTTTTCTTTTTCAAGACCTTAAAATTACCTTCGACGTTCTGTTCCGCCGATCCCCGATTATGTCCCAACTAATTACGATGAATCCTGATCATGTTGGCATGATCTTTAACAACAAAGGAGCACACATTACAGAGGGTTAAAATTGTTCCAAGTAATTCTTTATTTACCGAGGTAACAGTGTTTTGCCAAGCGAAAGCCGCAACGACATTGGCGCATGCAGTGATTGTTATGCCTACAACTTTAACACAATTCTGGAAGTCCGCGTCTACGAACTAAAGAGGTGTTTTATTTCCGTCACAATAGGCTGCAAATTTTGACGATTAGTAACAAAACAGTCTCAAAATTACTAACATAACGCCCTTTGGTTTTAAAACAGTACGCTTTTTGCTGAAACACGGATTCTTTCATTTTAGCCAGAACAAAATCTTGTTTCCGTAGTTTGCACGTAAGCAGTGATAAACGACGTGCACCGATATTGTAGTAGATTGTTATCCGATATTATCGGATTTTCAAAGCATTTTTAAAGAGTCCTCGCATTGCATCGTGGGAGCGTTGGCCAGTCATTTGGGCCAAAGAAGATCGGGTATTTGGTAGGACAAGAAGCTCCAATAATCCGTTTTTCAGGTTAGGAAGTTGCTTCCGATTCATGCCAAGGATTGAACGAAGGAAGCAGCCATGTGGCGGGAAATCCATTATAGTCACGTCTTTCAAATAAAGCGGAAACGGAAACTTCTTTGCGGAAGTGGAAACTCCATGTCGCGGAAATGCAAACTCGATAAATGGAAACTAATAATAAACAAATCTCCGTTTATTACGGTTTGCTTTATTATTTTTACTTTTTTTTATGACTTTGTGTGACAACACGGCTAACAAATGTAAACAGAGAGCTTTTATTTTTTTTTAAACAAATCCACTAGCATCAGTAAGACGATGGCATTCGGCAACAATACGGTAAGACTTTCGCTGTTTACCCGAGTGGCGAAGCCACGAGGGCAATAAAGCGAAAGTCTTACCTTATTGTTGCCGAACGCCACCGTCTAACATATTTGTACAACGACGAGTTGGATCTTTAATGAGTGAGCTATTGTTGCAATAAAGCTACAGTGTTAGTGCATTTCTGCCGAACCATCGTCGAACATATTTTGACAACATAGATATGCATTGTTAGTAACCGAGCCATTATTGTGATAGCATAACGAGCCATTGTTGTCGGGAACGTTCTTTGCTCCAACTCCGTTTTTAAAACTCAATAACTGGAAATAAATGCCATTTTAATCAATTTTAACTCTTTCATTTGGGTCTTTTTTCAGCTGTAATAAATGTATTATTTTGGAAACATTGACACGTAAATATTGATCCGCAAACATTGATAGCAGCAGTAGGTTAGATTTACTTACATAAGTAAGAACCAAAGGCCTTCTTTTTCTTCCTCACCTAAGTAAGAACCCCACGCCTTCGTTTGCTATGTCTAGAATTCTTTTTGCTTATTTTAAAAATAAATAGTTGTTAATTTAAAGTGTGTAATAGTTTCATATTACTTTCGAAACGATTTGGGATACGTAAATATGGACAGAGATTGTATTTTTGCTACTTAAGTAAGAACCAAAGGCGTTCGTTTTCTTACTTACGTAGCCGTGGCCTAGCCTAGCCGTGGTTCTTACTAGTAGCAAGACAACGGTTTCATTGTTGCAGCAATATGTCTTCATGATATAAATCCACAGCTGCAAGAATGGTCCAACAATGAAAGAGTTGTACAAATCCACTAGTCCACTAATCACGTCTTTCAAATGCGCTTCCTTACAGCACTCTGATTGGCTGTTCGGGCTACTTTGCTGGAAATGGTCAAATAGCATGACGGCAAAGCGCAAATACAGTGTATTCTGTGGGAAATAAACCGCTCGTAGTGGACCCTCTTCTCTCCAAGTCGTTCAATCTTTGGTCTGGGCTACGATGTATGCACATGAAAATGATCTTATTTGCATTTAAAAAAGTAAAAACCTGAAGAGTTACTGCTAATTTTAGGACTTCCTGGAAAATGGGAGGATTCAGTTTCCGATTTCAGTTTTGTTTTGGTCTGAAACTATGGTGGACACGTGAAACAGGCACAAACAAATATGAGTTAGGCGTTTAACATACTGCACTGCATAACTCATAAACCAAAGGATTTAACTAGAGAGAGAGAGAGAGCCCGGATGTGTTACAAACCATTTAAATATTCATGCCATACATTCCGGACGTCATTTCCTAGGAACAACAACATAGCGCGAACAAAAGCTGGAGGCGCCAACTCTGCGAAATTGCGGCTTGTTTTTCAATTAAACTGATCGTCAGCTAGGCAACATTGTGCAATTACGCGAACAAGCCCAGGCTTGGAAAACTTTTGTATTATTCATGGACCTTTGGTGGCGTGGAGCGAGAACGGCACGTGTACAAGCTTTTAGGTTGCCATGACTGTGTGTCTACGCTGCAGCTCATTTATTCGTAACGTTAAAGGATTGTGTTCGGAGCTGCAAGGTGATGCTTCTTCACACGACAATAAATCAAACGGATTCCCACGGCGTATGAAAAACAAACACAAAACCATCTTGTACCGATGTCCTTTCCTAGGAAGAAGAGGGCCCGTAAGGGACGCTAAGGGTGCATTCTCGCAGATAGAATTTAATCGCGATGGCAAAGGTGTCGTTGCCATGGTAACAACGCTACTTGGATCAGCTAAATCCGACATCGTTTGAGGAAATGCATACAGTCTTATAATCCGTGCCAATAAGAAGAATTCCTCCTGACGAACCAATTCTCCCAGTGGCTTCTGAATCACATTATTGACTGTTTCGTTGAGAACCCACAGAGCTAAAACTGCCACCATGTTAGAATTGCAGGTGCTTTCTAGCTGCGAGAATGCAAACGCGAGTCAGTGTATAAACGCGTCCTAACTCTTGACACATTGTATACTGGTGTGATGGTGAGTACCCTCTTCGCCAAAAACTTTTACTGTTTCACCAAAAATTCAGCTCTGAATTCGGCCAAAGGGGCATTCCCGTTTTACCGAATGGAAATATTCGTTAAAAATTTAAAATTGGCGAAGTTAAAAGATGTATTCCTAAAGTAGCACTATCACCGATTAAAAAGCGAACGAAAATACCATGGCGCCATTTAGCGACAGTGATATCGTTAATCTTTAAAGCTTGCTCCCAGGTACACGAGGACTAAACAAATTTTCCCTCAATAATTAAGGATGTCGTGGCTTGTTTGTTTCGTTAAAAAAAATGGCGTTGTGCATTCCTTGGCTTGGTGCAAGCAAGACCTAGATAGCGCTATACTTTGTTCCACATTATGTTTTCAGAAAACTGACTGTATGACGCCACGTTTTCTTCTACTACGAGTGCAAAAAATCCGTAAACATCCCATTCGTAGGCTCAAACAGTAACTGTGAACAATCTACAAGTGTGATATCTACATGTTTTTGCACTCTTAGTGTTGTCAAACGAGTTGTCATCCAGTCAGTTTTCTGAAAACTTAATGTGGAACAAAGTATAGATGTTGCCAGAATTTGCCTACTTTCAATCAGTGATAGTGCTACTTTAATTGGAAGGAATTTGTGATTAGTTCCGGTTTCCGATGTTATATGTTTAGCCGCAGCGAGCACGAACGAGGCCCGTAATTTGAAAAAAATATTCGGCGAAACGAGGATTCCCGTTTCACCGAAAATTAAAACACCAATTAAAATTCAGCAAAGTGGTCTTAGGGCGCGTTTACGCAACGACTCGCCCTTGCATTCTCGCAGCTAGATGCTAGAAATCATCTGAAATTCCAACCTAGCGGCGGGTTTAGCTCTGTCGACTGGCAACGAGAACAGCCAATACTGCGAGTTCAGAAGCAACTGGGGAAATTTCATCAGGATGAATTCTTTATCCGATTGTCACGGATTACAAGACTTAAAGCGTTTACTCAACCGACGTCGTGATTTAGCTAATCCAGGTAGCGTAGTTACCATGGCAACGACATCTCTGCCATCGCGATGAAATTCTAGCTGCGAGAATGCAAAGGCGAGTCGTTGCGTAAATAACCCCTTACACCGGTGTGATATCAAGGCTATCATGGACTCTCTTGAGTGTAGTGTATAGCACGCCGTTTTATTTTTTATTGAACATTTAGCATTATCTAGGCATTACCTGGCATTAACAACAATTCGATTTACAGGTCAGGTCAAATGGGTACATTGCCATTAGCACCAAACAATTTAGCGTTAGCGAAACCTGATGAACGTTAAATGTAATTCAGATGAATTAAAATTCTCTTAGGCAGCCAAATTACAATTATCCGAAAAAGCTAATTCATGTAACCATTTGACTTTACCCGCAGCTGTAAAACTGGCTGTTAACGCCAAATATACATAGGCAACATTAATCTCAAACCCAGGGAAATGGTGGAGTACGGAGCAAAATTCTTGGCCAGGGGTTCCTTCTCCAATGTCTTTGCATTCCCTTTCTCTTCAGTCTCTTGTTGTTTATAACTAGCTGAAGGCAAACAATTATAAAATATGTTTATTTATTTATTTATTATTTGATGCCATTAAGACGGAGACAGCTTCATTTGAAACCGTTGTCCCATTGTGGGATGGGTAAGTTTACATTATATAATTGAACTGTTCATTTTACACCAGAGGCATCTAAAGAAAAATCATGACATTTATATCTCAATATTTGATGACTTTTAGGGTTTATTGAGCTCAGTGAACAAAACTAAAGAAAATGCTTGCTCTATTCCACTAGAAACATATTTAGCTGTCTTATAAACTAAAGGCTTGTCTGATGAACATTCAGTTTCTCTGAAATACCCGACTGAAGTCTATGATTGGCGTGTGTTGCAGAAACAGTGGTATGACACAGTCGTATGAAACAGCTAAAAAATAGCGGTATGACGAACCGGCAAGTCAGTCTTCTACCCATTTTTATATCTGTCCCCCCCCCCCCCAATAGAAAAAAATGATGGGGGCCAGTTCGTTTTCGAGGAATTTGAGGCCGCCATTTTCTCGGGTGACGTTGACCAACACTAAACGGTGAGGCAGCAGACATCCGGTGCATTCTTTTAAAATTTTCGTTTAGTGGAAGAAGAAACGACAACGCCACAAAATGGTGGTGCGCTATCAATATCAAAATTGTTTAAACAAATATAAAATAATTTAAGCACATTTTAATATCGCACCGCACCGCATGTGTTGTTTTGTTTCGAACTAAACCTTTCGCTTCGCCTGCCACTGCAGCGAGGCTTTCGCTTGGCGCTACGGAAAAAGTGGTATATACGGCTCTCGCTGGACCCGTTCCGCCGGCCCTGCACAAAAATATCTGCGTACATTGTTTCGGTGTAAGTACTTCACCCTTTTTCACCCACGCCTTGATAAATTAAACTACGTTAGGAATCCATATAGTTGTGTTGTCCCTAAGTAACAGCTGTAGCACGTATTTTGTAAAAATGGGCCAGTTTAAAGGTCGGTTGCCACCAAATAAGCATTGCAGCATCTAGGCCTATTGCGTTCTCTCTTGCAGGAAGCAAAGGAATGCACAAAGCAAAACTTTTAAACGCAACAAACAAGCCACGTTACTCTTTAATTATTGAGTAAAAATTTCGTACGCCCTCGTGAACCTGGAAACGAGCTATAAAGATTAACGATACTGATGTCACTAGATGGCGCCACGGAAAAATATAAAGAAAATCCCGTGGCGCTATCTAGCGACACTAATATCGTTAATCTTTACAGCTTGTTTCCAGGTGCACGAGGGCCTACCAAATTTTTAGTCGATAATTAAGGAGTCACGTGGCTTGTTTGTTGCGTTTAGAAGTTTTGCTTTGTGCATTCCTTTGCTTCCTGCGAGAGAGTACTTGATACGCCTAGATGCTGCAATGCTAATTTGGTGGCAACCGACCTTTAAGCGACTTAAAAGTGTGTTGCCAACAAATGAAAGTCTACAGCATTTAGTGCCATAATTGCTTGCAGGAAGGAAAGGAATGCACAAATAAATTTCTTCTAACGACACAAAAAAGCCAGTGCCTCTTTATTATTTAGTGAAAATTTGGTACATCCTCATGAACCTGGACGCAAGCTGTAACAGTTAAAGGGATATTCTTCCCAGCGCCATTTTTCTCGATCCTCCACATCAAGTAAGGCGCTATAGGTCTATTTACATACCGTTAGTCTTCCCCTTGCTAAAAATCCGTTTTAAAATATGGCATCTAGAAGATTTTCTGATGAATATTGGGGAACTGTATTTACGTTCTTACAGAACGTATATGATGCTTTGCGTGCCTACAATGACCTTGAGGTTTTATCTGTGTGTGTGTGCAGTACTAATTTAAAAATTTTGCTAGTAATTACTACGAGATCAAAAATCTAAAAGACTAATGCAGTAAAAATTTAAATTAATTATTCCAATAGATCGCCGAAGCAAAATTATAAGACACCAGCCTAGAAAATTATAAAATGTAATGTTAAAATACGAGAATCATTCCGGTTTACGATACAATCATTAATATGATTCTGTTTCGTGTACTATTCCCAAAGCCAACCGAGACAGCAACTACGTTTTTCGCTGCGAGGAACGCAGCTACCACCTCAGCCGACTTTAGTGCTAGTACATGCGCGGATGGCGATCTGCGCGTAGCTGTTATAAGGCACGCGGAATGCTATAAGGCAGGCCGGGCGTCCCTTTAACGATATTACTATCACTAGATGGTGCCATAATAGATTTTTTTTATATCTACCGTGTCGCCATCTAGTGATATTGTTAACTGTTAAAGCTTGCACCCAGGAGCACGAAGATGTACAGTTCCAGCAGAAAGTAAATTTACAAACGTAATGTCGTTGTAGCGGAAAATAAAAGCATTGTTGCATTATGTCATTGTTGAACCTGAGAAAATATCGTGCATCAGCAGACACCAAGGCACCTGCATGCCTTTGTTGACGCTTGTCTCACTACTAACAATAATTCTGGGGTTGTAAATTTACTTTCTGTCGGAACTGTACCAAATTTTCACTGAACAATAAAGAGGCACGTGGTTTGTTTGTGTCGTTAATACATACCTTCTGTAGAGCGACGTTCAAGGTGGTTCTACACCTATAGAACAGTGACACGACGTAGTATTATTTTATATAACTCTATGCTGGAGCCTTAATGGGTTAGCTGCAAGAGGCACTGCAGAGAGAAGCAGAAGGGCGTCATACTAAAGCCGATGCTGTGAAGAGTGATTTCTTAGACCTAAAACGCGCGTTTTTTGTTGTTGGAGAAAACAACGTTATTTTAAGACTAAGAAATCCGCTCTTCCGTTGTTTTTCCCTCCATTTTTATGTAGTGCACCTTGTAGTTATGCCCTCCAAAACCCATACTGGTGCCAATATGGCGGCAAATGTCACTGCTCTATACACACCTTCCGAGTAAGAATGGTTTTGTGGAAAGAAAAAATTCACACTCTCATTTTTTTTAATGAAATCTACAGTTCGTACGTTTTAGAACTCGTCACCTTTCCAACAAATTTTCCGTCAACCATCAGGCAATTAAATCGGGAATGAAGCTCACAAACTGTTGATTTCGTCCGACTTTTTTCACGTACATCACCATGGCAATTCCAGAGATTTTACAAAACGTAAAGTCGCGGAAATAAACACTATGTCTGGTGTTGTTTATTAAGATTTGTCGGGGTCCATCAAACATTTCAGAAATAAAATGGTTCATAGGATTTAGTCTATATAGTATGATTGCTATGTTTCCAAATTTAATGAAATTGCAGATTAAACACAAAGGCATTTCTGGAATGTTTTTTTTTTACACGTATTTGCCCTATATTTCAGGAAGATTATCTTTTCCTTGTAATTTTCCATTAGAAGTACCGGTATGGCCAATTTGCATACTCCCTGATATTTCCAGGTTTACCCTGAACCCGACATTAATAATTCACAGTAGTGCAGTGAGCACAGTAGTGAAGAAGAAAAAGGGAAATATTCGAATTAATGTCCTATTCTATATTGCTAAGGTTATCTCGGGTTGGAGTGGGGCAATATTTTTCTAGGTTTGTGTGAGTGCTGCTAATAAGTTTAGGGTGACCGATAGGCCCTCTCTGCTATGGGCGGCTGCCTTCCGCCCCCTCCCCCCCCCCCTTCCTGCCTAAAAATAGATATATATATTTTTTTACAATATTCGATTTTTTTTTATTACACCATAAATCTCTTTATTAAAGATCAGGCCGCCAACTCACCCCCAAAAATGCTTTACGGTCAGAACTCGCAAAATTACCTAGTTATGGGGCTGTAACTAGATTATTTCACGATTTCTGACCTTAAAGCTTTTTTGATTGTAATTTTTCTGCTAGAAATTGACTAAAAGCTTCTTCATACATTCAATCAATGTTTGACTGTATCCACATCATTAAAGACGTGTGACGTGCGTGCGTATGTGTACCTCTGCTTCTTTTGAACCAAAGCACCTACAAAGACGGGAGTAGGACCAAACGAAAGAGAATTATATTGCGCTTGCGTCAGGCCTATTTTCATCCTCGTTAACTTGATATTATGACCCTCAAATACGCGAAAGAACCTGAAAAAGTAACATCAAATTTTTTTGATGACATCATAATTTGTTCATGGATGTATTAAAATTCGTGACAAACAAACCGTCTTGAAGCTATTAGTTATGTACTGAGATGATATGGAAACGGATGCATGCAAAAAAATACAAAGAGAGAAATAGAAGACACACAGGCCAAAATTCTGTTCCCTGCCACTGCGTGGTGTCTCAAAATCAACTCACTTAACTCTGTAACTTTGACCTCATTTTAGATAGTTTGAGCAGTTTTGCTGTTATAGTAAGGTGGCTGGGGCCCAAAATTGATCCACTTGTTCACTTGCTGCCAAAATCATGACGTTTGGCATGGATGCACATGAAGGATAACTGAAAAAAATAGCATTGATAGCAGGTTTTAAAATGGCTCCGGAGGGGGGAGGGAGGGGAGAGTTTTCCTCCCAAAACTACTTTTTTTTTGTCTGTAATTCATTAACTGACGACAAATCAAAAGCGTAATGAGAAGCAAAAACGCTCAGCAAACACTTCTGGATAGGAAAGATGATAAACATCTTTTATGTAAAAGCAACCCTTGAACCCCAAAATCATATTTAGAGTGTATCACCCTTAATTTTTGAGAACACGCCTTTTTTCAATTGGTTATAGTAACTTTCATGTTTAAAGTGCTCTTGCGAGCCCTCTAATAGCCCAAATTGGGCAAGTTTATATAATTTTCTGAAAGGTGGGGGATCTGTGCATTCCATCAATTGTAACCGAAATTATTTAACTTACATAGGGACTGTTCTACGCCCATTTAAAGGTGAAGAAGTAATGGCATAGCGGCGAAAGTGTATGGTGACTTTTTAATTCAAAGTGAGTAGTGAGCCCTCTAACAGCCCGAAAAGGACTTGCTTAGGATTTTCCGAAAAGCGAGTATAAATTCTTTCCGTCAATGCTAACCGAAATTGGTTTACCTACATACAAATACAAGCATTACAATGGCACTTAAAAATTGAAACTAGCCACTACACCAATTACAGCTACACCTTTAAACGGGCGTAGGACGATCACTAACTCGTCAAAAAATTTCAGTTAAGATTGATTTAAAGAATAGATCCCCACCTTTCAGTATATCTTTAAGCATACCCATTTCGGGCTAATAGAGGGTTTACAAGAGCACTTTGAACACGAAAATCACTATAACCTCCAACTGAGAAAAGGAGCGCTCGTGCAAATTAAACTGACGTACTTTTAAATATAGGGGTTCAAGGGTTGCTTTTACATAAAAGATATATATCACCTTTCCAGTCCAGACTTGTGTGCTGAACGATTTTGTTTCGCATTACGCTTTTGTTTTGTTGACGGTTAACGAGTTACAGTCGAAAAACCAGATTTTTTTGGGGGGGGGGGGAATCGCATTCTACCCCCCCTCAGAGGTTTTGAACTTCCTATCAGAGCTATTTTTTTCAGTTATCCTTCATGTGGGCATTCATACCTAATTTCATGCTTTTTACACAAAGTGACCAATTCAACCCCCTAGCTGCCCTCTTGTTAGGTTGAACATTCAAAGCAAGAAATAAAAAAAAAATCAATGCTGGCTGGTGTGAAGAGATGCAGGCAGGTGGAAATTAAACGGCACTGGTCGCAATGTATTTTTTGACAATGGCGAAACGAATACGGTTTCAGCAAGCGAAATAGCAGAATCATCTGCTTGTTTGGGGCTCCATTCTACTGAATGGCTGACACCCGGGCCTAGTACAATTTTTACCAATTGATCATTTAATATCTAACAGTCTGTCTAGAGATCTTTGTGGGTGAGAGCTAATTGATATTAAATGTATTTTTTGTGTGACTGACACAAACACATTCTTTAAAAAAATTCTCAAATTCTTTAAAACAAATTCCTGGTAATGGTTTTTCTGTCTTTTAAGAAGATATCTCACCCTCGAGAACACTGCCTTAACTCTGTTAAAAAATGAATACTGAGGGTTTAATGGGTTTTTTAATTGGGGTGTCCATAGTAAAAACGAAAAATAATGCCGTTCTTTAACAATGTTAGGTGTTGAGTACAAAATTCGGTTGGGGGGGGGGGGGAGGAATGGGCCCACCTGTATTGCCCCTATTTCCCTAACCCTACAGTGTTAGTAGATGGTTTTGGGGCAGGTTCACCGATGTGACCTAATTTGAATCATCCCACGAAAATCTGTTATCATGTGCTGTGCATTCATCAAGTGCATAAACACTGCCTTAATTCTGTTTCAAAAAATGCCCACTTGAGTGTTTACCATGGCTTTTTTAATTGGGGGTTTCCATAATTAAACAAACCAAAAATTATACCATTTTTTAACAATGTTGGGTGTGTTGTCCAGAGTAGGAGGGGGAGGGGTGATGGGTTCACCTGTATTGGTCCTATTTTCCGAACACTACAAAGTTAGAAGATGGTTTTGGGGCAAGTTCACCATACAGTGTGACCTAATTTGAATCCTGATGGCCTATTTGTAAGACACTGCATTATTTTCAATTTCACTGTGCAATTCAGTTAACCATAAAAAAAAAAAAGACAAATCTGTATACGGCAATACAAACGATTCTGCTTACATTTCGTTTGCAACACTTCATAAAATAAAATAAATAAATTCTTTGATAAATTCCCTTTCCAACACTTAACATGCATGCATTCCTGCTTTGACCAAGTTACACTTCAGTGGATGACAAGGAAATGGATGGTTTAACCAATACCACATTGCAGGCAACAAAAATAATTAGATGCACAATAAGCCCACCCATACCTGCCTCCCCTTGGAAAAATTTCTGTTAACATTGTATTTCGCAGGACTTAAATGGCGGCCTCAGGTCACATGACCTTAGGCAGCCAAGCAGGGTACCTAACATCATGTTGACCACTCTTGAAGCTGGAAAGCTTTAGTGGGACAAACCACTTTTGCAATCTCAAATGAAACAAAATGGAAGCCATTTGAATCTATTGCCACTACACTTGGTACAGTCCACTGAAGGGAGAGTTGGAAGTTAACAGGAATCAACGTGCCAGCACTTGCCTAAGGCAGCACACCTTCATATGCAAATCAGCCTGTGAAGTTTAGAAAATTAAGATACCTCAATCTTATTGCTTTCAAGTATGTTAATGTTAGCATCCTAACTTAATCTCTTTACCTTAACTTAAGGTAACTTAAATAAAAATATTTCTAAATAAATTTATAAAAGGACTTTTAGCAGTTTAATCCTTACCTGCAAACCACCATTTAACCCTAACCCACAATGCCCCTTTCCTAAAATTTAATAAATGCTACACACAAAAAATTACCCACACAAGGACTTGAACCCAGTCCCATCTACATACAAAGTGAACGCTATACCCACTGAGCTACGGTGGTAGATAAAATTCATAGAGTTGCAAGGAAATGCTTAGTGATATAGTTGATTAATAATAAACACTATATTTGTGTAACAGATTCCAGTCAAACTTGTAACTAATAAGCTCGTTTGGAACCTGTTAAATAAACTCTTTTTTTTGTTGTTTAATTTCTAAAATTTGTTTCAAATTTTTTTTTTCATTGGCTATTTACTTGCTACGGCAAAAATAGGCTTAACTGAAGTTTGGAATTAGGGTTAAATTAAGCATTCTAACTGAACTAGGCCATACAGTCTATTGGGGAAGGAGGAGGAAGCTTTTCCTAAAGCTCTGTTTGCCATAGCCACATTAATTTTATTGCACATGACTTTTTCATATTTTAGCAGATTTTGACAATCAACTACATTATTCGAAATGTCCTTTTGAGAGTTATGCAACGCTGTTTACCGCGTGTCGATATCATAAACCGTTCTTGAGAAATCTTCGAAAAATTCTGAACAAACTGGAATTTCTTCACTCTTTTTACAATAACTTTTTTCAAAATTTAACTGAATTTTACAATCAAGTACACAATTCGAATCGTCTTTTTGAGAGCTACACACCATTGTTTACTATGTGTCGATATCACAAACCGTTCTTGAGAAAAACTTCGAAAGAGTCTAAAAAAATTGAAAATTAGTTTGAGAAATTTTGCTGTATGTTGAACATTGAAAGCAAGAAATAAAAAAAATGTATTTTGAATTTAGCGTTTCTTTCAATTGCAGACTTCAGTCATAACCTTATACAAGAGAATTACACCCGTACATTTTTTATCAGCCATTAGGAAAATTATTTGCGAGCTAAGTAAATGTCATACTGGAAGCATTTCGTCTCGATTTAGTGCTTGCTGAGTAATCGTGAAATCCCACGTTTTCAATATTCATTATAAAAAAGCGCTTCATAGTAATCTTTTTCAACTTTTAATCAATTCCTTCCTTGCAAAACATACCATCAAAAACTAAACGTACATATTTCAAAAAAATCAACTTTATTGTAACACTATGGAGAAACCCAAACTTCCCAGCTTAAAATGATGGGAGATGCGTATGGCTGCCACCAGGGGTCAGCATATGGTCTGCGAGCCACGGCGTCTGACTTTCTTGGCATTGTACCCAAAAGGGTGACGCATATTGCAACATACCACACACAGATCTTAAAGTTGGTTTTGTATCAACCGACTTGATGCCTGGAAAAATCAGACCTGTAGACCTGGTTTTAAAAGAATGTCACACGTTCGTGTTTCTGAATCACGGAGGTTCGTGGATTGAGCAAGCAAAGCGAGCGATTTCCACGTAAACTAAACTTTTTTAATGTGTGTTTCGCTTTGCTCCTTCAATCTTTCATCTCTCACCTTTGTAGGGGATTACTTCGAAAAAAATAGTTTGTTTTGAATGATGTAGGTGAAATGCGGACGTGCTGAGGAATGTGATGAACGAACTGAGAGCAACAATTGCAATTAGTTTGCATCGAAATAGTCAGCACAGCGATTTTGTGATGCTCTTGGAATCACAGAAATTACATGAATGGATCGACGCCAATGGAGTGAGCGAAGTGAACGATACGGCTAGTTTCATTATTACAGTAAAAAGGAGTCAGGAAGGAGTCAGGAGTTCTTTTCAACATTAGGGCAGAAAACACATCTTTATATGAAAAATTTGGTAGAGCACCCCCTTTACAGAATTCTGGATCCGCCCCTGCCGCCCACCGCCTCTCCCTCGGAGCAGCTATACCACCTGTGTAACCTCGATTGGTATATGACACTTCTTTCATTAATCACTGCAAGTTTGCATATTTATAAAGGTCAATGGATAATTAAACGAGTAGCATATGATGTTTGCCAAATAGAATTCTTGTCATTGGTTTAGATACCTACATACAGTGGTGTAACTACGGTTCTGAACTGCGGGGGCAACACTAACCATTTTGCCGAATGGTGTGGAGGGAGAAACTAATAACAAATAGCTGACTCTTTTTTGCTATTTTTTCGGTATTTTCTGGCCTTGTAAAGTGCCATTGAAAACATTTTTATAAAATCAGTTTTGCTGATTGCATCATAAGTATAAAAAAAATGTGTAGCGTAAATCTTTCAGTTTTCCATACTAGATACTTATTTTTTTTTTTACAGAAAGTAATTTGGCCAATTTGCTGAATAAGCCTGCAAAATGTCCTCCATCCACCACTAGTTACGCCACTGCCTACATTTTGTGAACATACACCATTTTTCTGAATATAGAGTCTGTTAGTGGTCAAAACCAAAGTCTGTTAGTGGTCTTCTTCGAAAGTAATTAACTAGGACATTGACAACATTAGCTAGTAATTAACTAAGACATTGACAACACACAAAACACATTTATTCATAGCAACAAAGGTGGGAAAAATTAGGAAGAACATAGTTTTTTTTTTGGTTTTTTTTCAGTTAGTTTATACTACAAAGAAGTGGGAAGAAAGTATTGCCTGCAATCTGAGCTAATCTCCCTTTGTTTTACATAAAAAACGTTCAATACATTTTTTCACAGCAAACGGAAAAGCATAAACAGTTAGGATACTCGAGCCAGGTAAAATTTTCTTTGCAATATTGTACTATTTCTGTTGGAGAATGCATAACTATAACATGGTGGTCACATCCACATAGCTGCCAATATTTAGCACGAACATTTAACACATTTAAAAATAAATATTCCTTTAAACTAATGGATTAAATGGAGTTACATCTATAAGATCACAGATAACGATTATAACATTATCAATAATAGTAAAAAGATAAGCTATAACGGTGCAGCATTATGCAAAATTATATAGAATTATGAGCCCTAATAGCTAAGGCAGCTACAAAAAATTATCTTCATTCTGCTTTATAACTAGTTCAAGACCAACTGAAGAACATTCAAGTATCCAGTAGGGTTATCCATATCAACCAAAAAAACAACTGAATTATTGTTTCAATAGTGGCCTACTTGTTCATCTAAACACTACAAAACATGTTGCCAACACAATTAAGAAACTGAATCTTGACTTCGATTGACAAATTACCAGAAACTCAAGTTTGTATAACGGTGAATTTGGTTATGTGCCGTTGATGCAGACTTACTGAATAAATACTGTCGCTCCCGATTACAAGGGGGCAAACTGTAAATTTTTCACGAGACTAGCAAAAAACCAGTCCTAATACCCAAATATGCAATGAAACATCGATATATTTACATAGACGTGTCTGTCAGCATGTCGTGTATCTGTGTGGTGACCAACTAAAGAAACATTGAATGAATACTGGTAAAATCTGCACACACAAAAATTGATTCACAGTGGGGAACGTACCAACTTACTAAGCGTACTGCTCTTCCAAGAATGAGAAATATAGCGGCACTTGCCTGCCAGGGGATAGGAAACAGACCCAAAAAACAGTGCCACCCTCTATATGGAGTTTAGGAAAACTTGTTAAAGCGCTTGAAGGATCGAACTTAGGAGTATGCGGACCACAAGGAGGTCCGTGTCTTTGCAAAAATGTGAAAATGACCAAACATGGCACTTACTTACCCCTTTGTAGTTGGGAGCGACAGAATTAATAAAAGATATATTACCACAGGGTCTGATGACTGTGGACGCCTCAAATGTTTGTAGATTCCTTATTATACCCTATGCAGACGAGAGCTTTTGCAATGCTTATACACGCGTCAAAAATTGTGAGGCCAATGCTACAAAATAAGCCACACTGCAGCGGATAACCACAAGTGTTGGACACATTGATAATGCGAAGAAATAAACCATAGTGCAGCTGGTAGTCATAGAGGCATTTGAACACTGTTGGGACAATGTTAAGAAATAAATCAAACTGCAGCCAGCCATAAACACGAGCGTTGGTTGGTATTAGAAATGCATTGAGCTACTGTTCCTAAAACATTGTAGGCCAAGTGTGATTTTTTCCAGCATGAACTGAAACCACCAATTTAAATAAAGGAAACATACTGGCATATGAGCTTTGTACACATGAGAAAGAACTGCAGAAGCATTTATTTCTCGTCAACAACAGTGCGGTTTCTTTTAAGTCAGCATTAGGCAGGTAATATTCACTTGTGTGTCCAGGCTTGTAAAACACCCATTTGTTAAGAAACACTCATGTGTTATTCAGTGCTAGTTTAGCGGTTTTCAAATGCTTTTATGGGGTTTGGAAAAGTGCTTGTGTGCACGGGGCCTAACAAGCTATCACTTCACTCTCAAGAGTACTATTACTGTCTTGTTTTGCATCTTCCAATCCAAAGTTTCCCTTGCTGGTTAAACATAGACTACTTGCAGGTTTTGTTGACATCTATTTTAAGTGTCAATGTGTCACATTAGCAGAGGAATGAGGTGATATAGAACGCTACACAAAACTTGGGATGGTACGCATTTCCTTATTTAAGAATTTGGTTCCACCTAACAAAAATTATAACTTATAAGCAACTTAAGTTGGCCATAACAGAAGTCGATATTCATGAGTTAATAGAAAGCAAATGACATGTTTGAACAATAGGATCTTAGTTAAACAGGCTGCAGTTTAGTTTAGTTTAGAAATACAAGAGGAAGAGTAAACACACGGAACGTTATTTTTAACGCTTTGTTGGTTTGAATTGAGCTTACCGTGAAACCCATTTTGGGCAAGTCTTTCTCAACTTTATTGCCCTTTCATGTATTGCAGGGAAACTTACATAATTACAGCCACAACAAGTAATGTGATTATCTAAACTCCATCTTTCTAAAACGGTGATATTCACGATAATTATAGCACAAGTAGCTTAACTTTGTGGATTTCCAAACATTGGTTTTGTACATTCCTGAAGTTTTAATTTGCTCGACATTTCAAATTCTTAGAAAATGTATTATTTCATACATCCAACAAGCCTACTTTTTAAAAGCCCTACCACTATGGTGAGTAAAGACACCGAGTCATGTACTTTCCTAATAACTAGTTTCTGTCCTCTATGGCTAAGAATCATTATCACCAATATCACAAGTTTTTGTTGATCTAAGCTACAGGAATAGCTGTCTCAATTGACATAACGACATCCTGAGGAGTGAATTCATAATAGGAAAATTCATTCGTAAGAATTATTGTGTTCTTACAATTTTTAAACATAGATAGATACACTTCCATTTCAAGAATCTGAGTCAAGAAATAAGACGTCAATACTTATGTAATAAGGATCTAAGAATATACCTCAAAACTGGTTGAACATGTTCCAAAAAATATACATACAATATACAAACATGTAACAGGAATCGAGTTTATGTACATTATATTAAACTGTCTGCGCTAAATGACTAAATAAAAACCTTCCATAGCTTTACTAAAACTTAATTGCAATATCAAGCCCCCCTACATCATGAGCTTCACCATATTTTCAGAGTAAATTGGAATTGTCTCCCCCGTGGGATCACAGGTTAATGTAAAAGCACATTGCTCTGTTTATTGTAGCCTAACCTTGCGGTTGTTGTGTAGGACTGATTTTACACTATTATTCAGTACACTACAGATGAACATGCTAACTTTTAAATCATACTAAAACTTGAAACCTCAAAATTCATGCAAACATTTCTTGAGAATTTCATGGAAGTAAGCAGCTTCTGTAAACCTGTATGTTATTACAATTTAAGATTTTGCTGTATAGACTACCCCTTTCCTTCACATATACGTTCTCCACAAATCACAAACATGCACCCACTTTTATGTGTCTTATGATCTTGCACTTCGATTACTGAAACGTATATATTAAACAGTTTAGTTGCATATTTGAGGCATGTTCGTAATCCTGGACATTTTAGAATAAAAAAAAAACATAGTTCAAAAGTTACAGCATAATTTCTAATGCAATGCGTGATTGTGGAGAAAATGGAGTTGAAAGTTCTCATAAATATGCGTGAAGTAAAGGGGCTACTCTCCAAGCCCAGCTAGTGCGCAAGCGACACAAGTATTCTTTGCACTAAGACGAAATTAAGGGCATAGTACGTTTTAAGTATTTATGTGTGCTGTAAGAAAACTTACCCCGACACAGCCAACTCTCAACAAACTGAAAGAAATTGAACGCAAAATGAAGCAGTAGGGAAAACAACCCTTGTCCAGTGAAAAAGTTTGAATTCTAATTACAGATGTAAAAAATCATAATCTTGTGGCATAACTTTAAGTTGTTGAGCAGCACATTAGTGTTGCACACACCAACGTTATGACCAATACATGTTAAGCAACATCTGTTACATACCCATCTGTAATACCTTGTAGGGAAAGTACTTTGTAGGTAAAGTGTAACACTTTCTACAAGGCACACAGAACAATGAGTGTGCGAAAGGAGGCAGTTCCGTGTCATGACCGCGACTGACATAATAATTATCGAACTATTTAAATACATAAGGTTAATTAGAAGTATCGCAAGTGTAGTCATTACATGTTCCTAGAGATCCTGATGCTTCGGGATGTAAATCAAAATGACCTCAATAGGATTTTTAGTTACTACCCAATTCCTTTGTTAGGTAAATGTTCAAATACAATTCTTTATATTTGCTTTGTGGAAGGGTTAATATTCGACATATAGAGACACCAGCTATTACGTCCAAGGTTGGAATGAAATGGCTTAGAAGGAGATTGGAGCTTTTGAAAATATTCTTCCGGCTTCCATATTTAAAACTACTAATAAATGTCACAACAAGGGCTCATCACTCGACATACGGACTTCTGAATGTATTATCTAATTGTTATGAAATGAAGTTACAACTCGCAATCATCAGTGAATGTTCTCCAAAATAAAGCTGAAAATTATAGTCAAATTGCAGTGTAATCATTTGACCTACAAATAAACAACTGATATGAAACATCCAATTAACGTGGTGGAGCCGAGCAGAGAACAACCTATTCAAATATTGGATTCGTTGTCGCAAATTACATGCCAGAAGTTAATGATGAAACCTCTTCTATTGCTAAATTAGTATGATTAATTACTAGTAATTTGTATGGTTTCATTTTGAAATCAATATCTTAGTGCAGGTATAGTAACTTCGACGTTACAAAATTAAGAAAAAAAAAAGCTATAATATAGTTACGCATGGAGGAACGACCAAATCTGACCAATAGGAATTCCAAATACCCCAATAAAATACTGCCAGTGTCAGATGCACCAAATTAAAATTTTTGTTCTAACATCCTGTCCCCACAACAAACAGCTATCACACATTCTGGTTTGCTCACAAGTCCGAGTGCCAATGAAAATAAATAGGTTTTTTTTTTTAGGTTCGCATATCGAATGAAAACTAATTCAGAGCTTTAAGGGCCAACCTGAACTAACTTCACAGCTACTTTAAATAGAAGTACAAAATTGCGACTTTATAGTCTACTCTGGTTGTAGTATAAATATGAAACATGCTCTACTGAAAGCAACAACTAAAAAATGCCCCAAGTAGTACGAAAATGACATTGAGACACGACCACAGATGGAAGTCACATCGTCAGGTGAACAAGGTGAGCAGCCGAGTAGATGACTGTGCTAATAGATGTTTTCGACCATGTAGAAAACGAAGTAATAGGCTTATTTACAGTGAGTATGTTGGTTAGCACTTATGACTACTAAGAGAAAGTTCTGGGTTCGAGTTCAAATAAGGGCAGATGCATAGTCTTTCTCTCAGATTGCTATTACCGTACATTTTTGTAAAGAACCAGTTCATAGCAACACTTTTCACAGAATTTAAGACTACCTGTGAACCCCAGGTTCAGAGACTACGGACACTAGCAAAAGAAAAAAATAAATACACCGTTTATTGCACCATCATCATAATGCAGATATGTAAACTAATCCGTTTAACTAGTAGATTACACTGGGCCAGCACTTGTGCTTCAGACATTCCCGACAAGTTCCCAGCACCAAGTTTGGATGGTAAAAATCCTGGAGGGTTTGTTATCAAGCTTTATTTTCTGGTGACAAGGTAAACAGGATTAAATCATAGATGTGTAGCCACCCTTTCAGATACTCATCCAAAGTCAACTACCGTAGTAAGAAACGGCCAGAATGTAGGAATCGTTCAACAAATTGGGATTCTAATCCACATGCATCAAAATGAATCACAACTTTGCTAATATTTTTTTTATTGGCCATGAAAATGACTGTGCAAAAATCACAGTGGATCGAAGTCCACTGCAGTTTTTAAAAACTTTTTTAACAGACGAATTTGCGACACGACTTCAGAGATCTATACACCGGTATTCATTAATGGCTGTGATAACAAGCTGAAACTACTGCATGAAGCATTATATAGTTGGGAATGGGATCAAATTGCGGTAACTTTTGCCACACAGCCTCGACACAATGACGAATAAAATCTTCCATCTGGCGGGTTTAAATTTCATGCTTGGGCTTGAAAACCAAACCAGAATCGTTCAAAATAAGTTCAATTTACTAATCCGTTTCAGTTGCCTCATAATGGTGCTTTACATTGCCTACTTTTCAGATTTAACCTGTGGCTGGCAATCTGATTCAGTGTTCACCTAATTATGTTGTAGGCCGCGTGTAAAAACATTGGTGGTTCTCGGTGGTGGCTGACAGCAGAAGCTCAATAAACCACCTACATTCATCACCAAATGGCAACCGTCCCAGTTTTTTTTAAGCAACAACATTCCACTGTAGATTTTGCTTCTGAACTGGGAGTTAGGTTAAATTTTATGAATCTTTGGAAGAGTGGTTTTATTAAGCGGTATTCGAACAGTGACACACAATAAATTCATTTACTTTTATTCCATAGTACTTTTCAGTGAGGAAAAATTTTTTATATCAAGTTACGCTGTGCAGTTGCGTTAGGACCTTTTTCCAAAATCAGTACTTGCCCCTCCCTATTCTAATTTGTAAATGAAAACATGTCCCAAGCCCAAATTCCCACTAAAGATACAGACATCAAAATGTGAAAAATCCCCGAAACAACTACAGCTTCTGTCTCCATAATATAATCATAAAAGCACCCACATGTTTTAACTTAACCCATGAGTGTTGTTTTAACCCTTGTGTCTTGGTAGACTAATGCTGTTGTAAATTAATAAAACATGGTTTATACGTATGTCTTCCCATGGTGGTCCACTATTAGTTTCCAGACATTTTTCACTTGGTTAAAATGGGTAAAAGGCAGTTTACTCGTAAATTTTCAAAAATCCAATAGATCATATGAGGATATGAATCATTAGAAACATAAAAATTTATGGGTTAGCCACCTTTCACCCATTCTGAGTGTGTGAAATAACCTCAAATCAATCATAAATTAATAATACGTGTTGCTTCATTTTAAAAATTGAATTGGCAATTGCTTTGGCTGTGACAAAGTTATTTATTTATTTTACATTTACCTCATTTGCACAACCTAATAAATGCTAGTTTTAATTCATCTTCTCCAGTGACTGGAAAGTAAGAAATTACTGGCATGCCCACATTTTACCAAAGGCAAAATACTTATTGTTAAGACGTTTCCCTAGTGAAAGCCACTTTCAAATAAAAGTACATGGAGTAGATCAACCATACAAGCACATTAGAAGTTTCAGGTTAATTTGGCTGATGAATTTCTCAAAGTCTGCAGCATTAAAGAAATTCGTCAATTATTAGAAAAACTGTGGGGGAAAAAACAATAGATTTCCCATTCTTTAGCCTGAATGGAGTAAATCTGTTTCTATCTCTAAATACCTACCCAATTAAATTTGTGCATTTTGTCTAAAATTTAGATGCATTTTCCTGACTAAACTCAAAATTCCTGATATTCTCCATCCACAACCTCACTTCTGCTTCGATCAAGACATCCACGCATGATCTACACTCTTTGTCAGGGTGCACCGGCAGTGGCAATACAGAGGGGAGACAGGATGGGTAATTGGGTAGGTATTGTTTCTTCCTCTAAATACCATCCCCTATTAAATTTTTGCATCATCCAGATTTCAACAAAACCGGTGTTGGATTGTTGCTGTTGTCGCCTCCAGCTAAGTGGTGCCGTCCTTGCTTCTGCCTTGGATCTACCGAAGTAAGGACAGAGAGCCGAGAGAAGACAAAGCAGATTCAAAGGAAGTAAAGTCTCGAAGATAATGCAATATAAAAGTGGTTTCACATTTCTACAAAGCAGCTTTCAGGATCTCTTCCATAGGAGTAGCATTGAAGGCGGCCCAGGATACAGTTAAAGCACAAGCTTCAAGGGCTGTGTTGCGGACGTTGTCAGATGTAGAATGTTGATCACAGTTCGCATAGGCGAAGGTGATGACGCTTAAGAGTCCAGGAGGCCATCATCGCTGAAGTACTTTAGCCTGTAGAAGACTGAAAAAGAAGAAAAAGTACTGTTCGTCTTTTTCTCCACGCCGGGTCTTTGGTGCAGTCAAGGTAGTAGAGAAGAGCTCTACCTAGCATTGGAGTCTTTCGTCTTCCTTGCTAATGAGGGGTCCCAAACCAGGGATGACAAAGGAATGTGAAGCTTCAGAGGAACCTTGGATCATGGCTCAAAATGAGGCAAGAGCCTCACCGAGTTTTGTTCAAAGCGATGATAAGCTTCACCCATGTTCACTATAACTCTTTCTTGAAGCAAGGGCAATAAGGAAGATTGTCTTTCTTGTGAGTAGACTTAAGGTGCACTGTGAAAGACGGTCATAAGGTTCTATGAGGAGACTAGAAGAACCAGAAGTAAGTCCCATGCAGGAAAAAAGCTTCCTTGTTGTCGAGGAAAGAAAAGTGGCGGGCGGATCTAAATACCGAATTCATTGAAGAGCGGTAGACTACGTTAGCCGACATGTTCACTCCAGAATCAAAAAGATGGTTGAAAAATTCACAAGTTGGTGGACAGATGGAGCTACGGGACGGATCTTGTTCTATCAAAGCAAAGAAGCCATCTTGACCATTTACCCTCGTAGATCATGGAAGTGTTGCCCCGAAGGTATCTGACGATACAGTTGGCAACCGACTCCGAAACTCCACCCGCCTGGAAGAGTTTCAGGTCAGTAGCTTGGCATGAAGATTTAGGACTGACGGCGACTGATGTTGAATCAGTCCTCTTCTTTGCTTCAGAAGATCGCTTGGCAGAGGGAGTCTTCTCGGAATGTCCACAAGGAGGTAGGTCTAGAAGAGGGACCAATGCACGGCTGAGTCAGCCAATTCGGAGCAATGAGGATGAACAACCTCTCCATCTTGAAGATTTTCTCCGGGATGACTGGGAGTCGCATGAACGGAGGTAAGATGTATCCGAACTTCTTGAGCCTAGGAGTGGTTAAGGCGTCTTATGCTCCAGGGTTGAGGCTCCAGAAAGAAGCTGATGTAACCTGGTACGCGGTGGTTCAGATTTGTTGCAGAGAAGTTTACCATTGGGGTTCCACAGGTATTGAAGATCAGTTTGCAAACCGACATCTTTCAGCGTCACTTCAGTCGCTGGAATCTTGTGACATTGTGACAGTTGGTTGGCGAGTACATTCCGCAACCCGGGATTTGAATGTTGTTTTAATCGCCAGAAGGAAGATTAGGTCCGCATGAAGATGGAGAGGCTGGGAATAGGTTATTCCTCTCTTGTTGAAATAACTGATGGCTGTAGTGATGTCGCTTTGGATTTAAACTGTGGAGTTTTGAATTAGGTCCTGGAAGTGCCACAGAACGACGTATACAGTACAAAGTTCTAGTACATTTATGTGTAGCCGCAAATCCTACTGGTTCCAAAGCCTCAACACAGTAGAGGTGTTGATGTGTGTGTCCCACCCAGTATTGGAGGCATCCGTAACAAGAATGATGGCTGGAGGCTAATCCTTCATCGGAACTCCTTGGGTGACATTGGTGCGCCACCGGAGGGCTTTTTGCTTGAGAAAAGATGCCGACATCAAATTAGGAGTTGATAGGAATCCTGAACTGGTCTCAAGAGCCCCTTTCGTAGCCAGAGTAATGGTCGCACTCTCCAATGACCATAGGGGACTAGGTTCGCTGCCGTAAGAATCTGATGGTCTTGCAGAGACTTCTCGTGGAGAAGTTCTGGGTGCACAGCAAGGTCAAGAATTTAGGACGAGAATCTTTCCGGAGTCGTGGAAATGGTGAACTTGACCATGATGAAGAAGGCTCACAGGAAGATGAAAGATGTCATAGAAATTAGCCGAAACTAGACCATAAGGTAGGACTTTGATATAATAAACCGTCCCTTAGAAAATAAATTGAAAGAGATGGATGATATTGCGATGTAACGGAATGTGTAGATCCTCTAGGTAGATTGATACAGAGAATTCCTCGGGGTCCATCGAAGATCGAATCGTGAAAAGGGTTTCTATCTTGAATGTTTTGCTTTGGGTGAACTGATTTAAGAACTTCGCATTGAATATCAAACTGCTTTCTCCCGTCTTCTATGAGACAAGGAAAATTGGACTGTAGAACCCTGGGACTGTCCAATCTTGACAGATCTCTATGGTATTCTTCAGGAGAAGAGTGGTGGCTTCGTAGAGAAGAAGGTCCTTGTCACTGTTCATTCCACATGGAGGAAAACGGAGTAAGCTTCGGGATTAAATTGAAGGTCGTTGATAGCCGTCCGAGATGACTGATAAGAGTCACGGGTCGTTGGAGATTTTGGTCCAAGATCCTACAGTTGAAGATGGGACACCAACCAGGCGGATGTGAGTTCCTAGATGGACCGAAAGAGAGGGATTATCAATCCGGTTTTTGTCTTTTGGTGCGGGACACTTGCCATGCACTCAAGACTTGTGCTCTGGAGTCTGATGGCAACCATATCCCTTGCCTTTTCCACCATGCCAGCCTCAGGAGTTTCCACGAAAAGGCGGATTGCCCACTTGGCTTTAGCTGGATCTGTTGAGGAGCAGGAGCGGCTTGAATTCGGCTGAAAGTTGTGTAGCTTTCTTCAGGAGTTCCTCACCAAAGAGATTGCGTGCACAATGAAAAAGGTAACGTGCGTTAATCTTGAATTTTTGTCACGTGAATGGAGTCCTTCACAGAAGACTGAATGGCATCCCGTTAATAAAGCATTGAAGTGGTGACACTGTGTACCTGTGAGTTAAAGGCGCCAACTGGTACTTTAACCCCGTTTTCAAGGAGAATATGAGTGTCATTAATCTTGCGGACAGCGAATTAACCAAACAATCCGGATCTTTAATTGCTTCCTTACAAGTGGCATGATTACTCGTTTGAGAATGCGCTTAAGTGTCTTAGATGTTAGGCCTCGCTCTAGTCCTGGCAGGTTGTATGACAGCCGTAGCAGACGACGCCAACACACATGATCTCGGGCACGCTTGGCTTTACGCTGAGCCGTACGTGGAAGAGATTTTCACAGTGGGCAAGAGTAACATTCCATGAATCTTAGGAAATCTTGGGACAGAATTTCTTGCAAAGCTTGGAAGAGGACTGCAAGTTCGACAGGTCCATCAACACTGCAGTTACAAAAGTGTGAGCACGTACACGCAGCAGCGATGGGTAAAATGTTTGACGAATCGTCATTTTCACTCTCCATGGAGGGATCCATCGTCAAAAACGTTGCACAAGTGTAGAAAACACAAGCTTCGATGTGGTGAAGCAAAACGGGGCCCAACAAAAAAAACAAATAAAGGAAATCAACAAAAAAAAAACCAAGGAGAGCGCAGAAACAGCGTTCTGTCGGTAGCACTTTCCTGACGAAGGATGTAGATTATGTGCACGCGCGAGGTCTCCTGGAATGCCTCGGTATCGAAGTGGAAGTCAGGCTTGTGGGTGGTGAGTATCACCAATTTTCAGCATTGTCAGGAAAATGTGTTTAAATTTTAGGCAAAATGTAAAATCTTAATTGGGGACGGTATTTAAAAATGGAAACTAACGTTATGTACAGCTGCATTTCCAATTTAAATTTAAAATTTTGCTGTATTATTTTTCAACGATTTCCAAGAATTTTGTCTTTAATTTATAACTACAGGTTTATAAGGAATAGCTTGTTTCTCAGGCGGTCTCTATTCCAAAAGAGACCAATTCATTTCATTCCAAGTCATCTTGTCTACTTTTAATGAACGAAAATCTAAAGCAAAATTAGAAACTGGGTTTGTGATTTATTTAAAAATCGCAATGTTAAAAAGTGTGAGAATACTCTACGTATTAGAACTCAATACCAAGAAATGAAACGTTCACAGATTTGACCAACATGGAATAAGCTGCCAAATATTTTTATGCCCAAGGATAAAAATGCCCAGGCAAGAAATACTAAGCGGTGAATGTTGGCAAAGAAGTGTACTAAAAAAGGCTCGTTTTATAGATTTTCCAGTTTTAAAGAAGAGCTTTTCACCCACTTAAAAAATGCTCTGTGGTAAATCATATGCCATGTCTATATTTTGCCAATGTTGACAAATTTGACAGAGTCGTGTTGGCACCCACTCCAACTTTCCCACTCAGATCCGGCGACGTTTGCTTTGTCTCCACTTCATCTGCAATATTTCTTTGAGAATGTGAAGCCTCAATTTTATGATTTTGAGCGTTTTGAACGTGAAGAAACTGTCAATTTAATTATGTTTTCAACATTCAGTGCATCGTAAATTTGTTTTCTCTTTGCTGCATCTTTCACTGTAAGTACTGCCTAATCCACAAACTGTGCGACAGTATTTGTGGCAATGAAACTTTTGCAGTGAAATGTATTCATATGTGGGGAGAGCAGTGACTATTTGAATAACCTGTTATACTTAATGCCAAAAAAAAAGCTTGCGTAACAAAACAAAATTAATGAACATGTTTCTAAACCATCGTTTGCATCAATGCTTCCAAGGAATTTAAGAATTTGAACTTTTTGAAAAGTCGTTAAATGCCCATTTCCCCATTTCCCGCAAAACAATACTTAACCCAGGCGACGTTAACAAGGATATTTAGCTTAATAGATATAAAGCAATTTTTCATCGTTGGTAAGGAACCATTTTTATGTTTCTTTTAGATTGTTTGAAACTAGAGTCGATCGAGTAAGTCTAGTGATGGTTTTCTTCAAAACAGTATGCCTTGAAACATTTACCCTTGGGACCGCTGGGTATTCTGGTAATCAGGGTGTTTATACTGTAAATAAACCAGGTTCTACAGTTCTGTGTCCAGCAAAATGATATGCTGAAGGGCCATTGTCTTTTGTTTCATCCACAACTGTTCAGGAACTGCCTCCTCTTAGTACTGCTCAACCGTTTGTGCAAGCCACAAGGCATTCATTCTTTCTCCATTAATTAGTTGTCTGTTAACCTATTCCTGTTGAGCTGGAGAATGTTTTGCTATAATAAGATTATTATTTGCATCAGTGAGCAGGTACTCTTCTACAGGTTCAGTTCAAATATTTTGATCGTTTGCTTCAATGAAACCTGTCTTGAGCCAATATACCAATAGCACTTAACGAATTAAAAAAAATTAAATAAAATTGCACCAACCCAAACAGAATAAAAACCAGAATAAACAAAAGGGAAAAAAAAGAAATTCATTTTTGCAAAAATACTGTTTATAACATGAAACAGAAGTGAACAAAATAATTTTTTTTTTTCTAGCACAAGCCACTTATAAAACATTTTTGTTTCGCAATAATACCAAAGCATTCAATGATGGAATTGCTAGGAACAACTTATTAAAATAAAGATACTCCCCATTCACTTACTACATTTTGTACATAATTGTAATAGTTAATAAAGAAAATAGATTAATAACGCACAATTATTTTTTCCGTAAATTTCAAAATAATTTCTTGGAATGCTAAATTCGTAGCTTAAAAAAATTAAATAAATAAACAAAAAACTGGAATCAACTTATTAGTTTCAACATGCGCCTAATTAAAAATAGTCTGTAAATATTATTCCGTGATTGTATTTGTGTGTCCCAGAGAGTATTGCTAAAGAGCAATTGTGACTTATTACTATTACGCTAAAACATAATTCACCAATTATATGATCTCGGTACATGTTTTACAGCAAGATCGAATCTTTAAAAATATGCGACAAATAAGTTATTAATACGTCTTCTGGAATTTATAAATGACCATACATAATTGAAATTGCTATCAAAACACATTAAAGCAGCATCCTCCATTTCAGGCCGCTGTTTGCATCAAAGTTGTATATATCTCGTTACCTTACTTAAAAGTTTCCTTACTTAAAAGTTACCTTACTTAAAAGTTTCATTCACGTATTATTTTTTTTTCTAGTACCAATGTTTACAAAATCATTTAAATTTTAAATTGACTAAGCTGTTTGCACTGGTTCAGTATTATCCTGTTAGTACACAAAGTATCGATTTCGGATCGGTTTGCCGACATCTGCATCAGTATTAGATCTAAAAAAAAGTGGTTTCAGTACAGCCCTATTAGCTAGCTTCTTGAGCATTAGTAAGTATTAAATGGTAAAACGCTAATTAATTTGTTTTAAACAACCGCAGTAATGTGGCGGTTAAGTTTTGTTTTTTCAACTAAAGACTTCAATTATGGAGAGACGTAGCTGCCCGCGGAGCGTTTTCAAGCTTTAAATTACGCCCGTACCCGTTGATGGTTTTCAACAAAATATGAGTGAAAGAGAACGTAAAAGCAGGGTACTCTGTATCGGTTATTGACCCTATGATAATTTTTGTATTTCTTCAGATTCGTGTCAGCATGCGAGAAAATATGGTTGGTGTTGCACAACCACCAAAAAAAAAATAGTTGTAACTTGTATATTAGTGTTGACTACATGTATCAGATGAAAATAGATTATGCCGATCCGATACCATGGCGTTGACACCAATATGATAATAGTATCGCTATCGTTAACAGCCCTACTAGCTAATCATTTATTCTTTAGATTAAATTAAAAACATTTTAGTTTAGGTCGCTTAGAATAGAAAAAAAATTCTCGACACCTGCCTAAAGTTCTTGCACAAATAAGTTTTAACTCACAACTTAACAATCATTCATCTAAAACACTTGCTTTGCACATATTTAACAGAGTGCTGACCGTGGTTCCAATACGCAAATGAGAAGTTGAAGAATAATTTTGTAAAAGAATTTTGTAGAAATGGTCAACTGCAAGGACTGTTTGGTAGAATACATTCCAAGAAACATTTTTTTAATACTTTACGTTACCAAAGCAAAAACTACCATTACGGCCCCCTGATTCGGAATTTTCATCTATTACTGAACATAGAGAAGAGCTACTTTAAAGTGTTTTAGAGATTTCGTACTTTTTTAAAATGTGTTTCCACACTAATTGATTTAAAACGGGTGTCTAAACCAATGTATGATTACATTGTGAAATAGAATATTGCAGCCACTGTTATGAAAGCTCGCAAGTGGAAGCATTTCATTGTTTAAACGCTTTTACCTACATTATTAAACAAAAAATAATAATAAAAGCAGAATACTGTCTGACGTAGCGCAGAAATTATGACAAAACGACTACATGCACGCAGAAGCATACATAAAAAAACACTTACATGTCATACAGATTTAGTTTCAAGTTTTTGCATCACCTAATATAGCGTATCAACTCATGCAACGCATATTCAGCCACTTCAGTCTAGCAGAGGTCAAAATACCACATTACGCTAAAGCCAGCAACCGAACGTAGAGTCATCAGGTCTTCCACCCGACTTTGAACAAGCACGGAAATGTACCAAACAATGCTTAAAGCACCAACATCCACACAAACATACTTAAAAGAAACACTTGTGACTATGTCATCAAATTACAAAAGGCATCAGTACACCACACAATGTAATGTTGTCGCAACGAAACCATGTAGAAAATTTGCTAACATAAGCGTCATTCACAATTTAGCACAACGAATGTTCCCACAACCAACCAGTTTTCAACACTATATTAAATTAACTATACACACTATTTATATATTTACAATTTTTATAACTTATCAAATTTGACAGTTCACTGTAATAGAAACATCAACAAACTGACAACAAACAGTATTTTGACCCCTGTAACCTCACAATTCACTTCAAAAGTAGGCGACCTGCTAGGGAATGCACTTGATGGAGAAACCTATTTTTTTTTTTGTATTAATTATGATGCATAAGATTACGTCGGGGAGGACAGGATATGATCCTCTATCACAAAAGCAACAGGTACTTTGGAAGAACTGGAGAGAAGGTTTGTCTGACAGAAGGCTTGTGATTCCTATTTCAACACTTAACACGCACGGGTAGGATTGAATGAATGAATCTAACGATTCCATCCACAACGACCATTACAAAATCTGAAGGCTGAATTGTAAGACTACGGCATTTTGTAAATATGAATGTCTGCAAGATGTAACTGATTTTGTAAACTGATTTTTGATTTAACGAAGCTGAAATTGACAATCTTACGGGATTATTAATATAATTTGAGCAGGTAAACGAAGATGCATTTTTTTTCTTTAGTGCAAGAAAGAAAAAACTCCTCGGCTTTCTTGAGCGTTTACATTTATTGCTAAGTAATGCATTGCTCACCCCCTCCCCTTCACCAAAATATTGGCGGATCTCGACATCTCATTACAGCTCATTTAATGTTAATAATGTTTTCGAAATTGGGCGCTGCAGACGTAAGTCAACAGCATAAAGCTTTATCAAGTTACTTATTAAAAATCACATATTAGTTTTAAAAAAAAGAGGGATAACAACTGGGATCTTGTCTGTAAAGCAATCAGTTGCAGTTTTATATTTATATGTTTGTGTTCTTTAAAGCAGTCATATTAGAAGAGTTCAAAACTAAAATAAATCCTGGTAAAGTTTAAACTTGTGTATTAAAAAAAGTGAAAAAAATCGGAAGGGAAAAAACAAAACAAAAAAATACATAGCAAATAAAAATTAATTAGTCTAACAAAATTACCGTACTAGCCTTTCAGGGATTTTAATGTCATGATATTTCACCTGATCTTACACTGATTAACAGTTAGATCTTGCAGAGTGGAACGTAGAAAACATTATAGTTAAAGACACTTGTAATAAACATTGACACGCTAAACCTTTCTGTTAATTGCATCAACAGTCAACTTACTATTGTCTTTCTAGATCAATTCAAATATAACCAACATATTCACTTAAGAATAATTACTCAACACAATATTATTGTATACACATAAATCCTGTTTCTTTAGATAAAATAATTGCTGACAATTTTAAATTCATTGTCATGGTAAAGAACATTGTAAAAACCAACTTATATACATTTTTGTTTTAGTTCTCGTTTAACTAAAGCTTCTTATTCTTCATACTCAAAAAAATACACCCAACTAGAAGAAAATAATCTCCTGGTTAGAATCGGGATCCTTCATACGGGAATGTCTAGGATCAGCCACAACGCTTGTGTTACGTCCCGCAGATCGCGATGAGGCACCATTTGATCCAGCGGAACTGTGGCTACCGATGCTACTGCGATTATGAGAAGCTAGCGATGATGATGATGACGAAGAAGACTTCCCACTCGTTCCACCCGCAACCCCATGTGAAGACTCGCTCAGCTTGAGTGGAAGGTGATGGTGCGGATGTTGTTGTAACTGCAGTGGATGTGGCGGCGGACCGCTTGGCTCTCGGGCAAGCTTGAGCGGCAATTGCTGTCGCACAGGCGGGGCCTGACTAGCAGTCTTTTGCTGATTAGTGGCACTGTATAGGTTGGGTGGTAGAGGCAATGCGCTCTCACGTTTTATAGAACCAGCTGATAAGCTAGCAGACGAATTGGTCCGAGATTTGCTATTCCCACCCTCTTTTGTGAGTTTCTTGGTGCTCTCCATAGTCTGCGTTGGTGACGATGCATTGCTACTGCTGCCACTGCTGTTCATTCCACGATTTGCACCACAAACATTCGCCAAACCATCTCTCGCTTGCATATCACATGACACTGATCTTTGATGCGATGAAGGCGAAATGTTATCTTGGTAAGGCTCAAGTCCCTGGGAGCCACTACCCACCATTGTCATGCTGGGGCTAACCACAATTCCTCGCTGCTGCAAATTTTCCAAGTACCGGAATAACTGCTCTCGTTGTTGGAGTACGTCGTTTTTCTCTTTGTTGAGTGTCTCCTGTCAAGAAAAAAATACATTGTACTACACATCTTCAACAATTTCAAAAGACAGCGTTAATAGCCTGTCTGAAATAACTTAAACCAGTGGTTCCCAACCTTTTTCAAACCACGACTCCTCCTAAAAAAAATTTTTTTCCGCGACCCTCCACCCCAAAAGTAAATTCCTTCGTTCGTCGGTTTCACAACTAAGGGGTCTGGGGGAGCGTTTTGAGCTCCTCCAGCGGGGTCCAAAAAACAAAACAGTCCTCGTATTTTATAAAATTATACAATATACATTATAATCAATAATCATTATAATTATTAATTATCACGTAAGACAAGAAATATCATTTACATTATCAGAACTTCTAGAGGATCGTTAATTATCATTAACGAGATGGTTGTAGTTGTTTTTTGGATACTAGTTCACGAATGTTTGGCTCAATATCACTGAAAAGATTTAAAAAAAAAGTAAAAATTTTTTTCCTGCTTGTATCGCGACGGGGGGGGGGGGGGGACCCAGGACGTCCACGACCCAATTTGGGGTCCCGACCCACAGGTTGAAAACCACTGACTTAAGCTACTAATAAAATAAACATTCAAAAATAAAGTGCAGTTGGTAAATAAGTCAATTTCAGAAAAGGTCTCATTTCACCTGTCAAGTTAATCAGAAGAATAATGCAATGGCTTTCAAAATATAAAATAATATAAATAAATAATATAATATCTAATAAAAAAAAAAAACCACTTCTGGGGAGCATATAAAAACCTAATCTGGATGATCTGGTTCACTACTGGACAGGGTCTGTCACAAACAAGACGGAGGATGCATAGCAGCAACGAACAGCTAATAATCAACTGCTACGATGTTTTTAACCTTTTCAGCAGTGAGTTAAAAAAAATTCTCCGATTACCCTGAAGTGAGTTTTTTTTTTATAATTAGCTGATACATCATCATGAATTACCAAAATTTTGTAGAAACCCACTTTACTCAATTTTATTACACATCAAACCTGTTTCAACCTTAAAAATGTAACCTACTGCGGTAGTCTTGGAAACATGGGTAGATACATAGGTCTTTATCACATTCGTAACACGTGTATTGGCTGTCTGTACGATTCTTTGGTCGTCTTGTAGTGTTTTTATACACGAAACACTTTCTGTGTGCTGCACTCTTACAGCCTGTGGCTGGCATGGAGTCGGGAAATGCATAGCCGTGAGTTGCAAAGGATCTGGCTCTACGGAAAGTCTACCCGCTTTTGACGACTTGCGCAGCTTGCTGTAGCGTTCAATGATTTGGTGTACGATTGCCAGACTAAAGTCTAGTAATGTAAGGTGCTTGCCTGTTTTCACTAAATACATAACGTATGCATTCAATGACATCCAGAAGATGAAAAACGTCAAAATACCAGTGTTACCTGGTTAATTTTGGTTTCTATTGCCTATTGCAAAAATACATTACCTATTTTTTAGCATTCTCCTTCTCTAATGCTGTTTCAACTAGCGATTAAACAAAGTTCTTCCGGTTCGCTACCTACTGCGCAGCTTCCATCGTATATATCGTCGAAGCGGAGAGACAGAGCTGACCTTTTCGACACCTCTACCCTGCCCAAATGGCAATGAGAGGGGAGGAGTGCGGGAGCCAGGTAATGTATTTTTTCAATAGGCAATAGAAACCAACATTAACCAGGTAACACTGGTATTTTGACGTTTCTAGTACCCTTGAAAAAATCCATTTCCTATTTTTTAGCATTCCCATTGACTTCGTCAAGACGGAGGGTGCCATTTGATCGGAGTTCCCTCAGGTAGCGACCGGCCCCTGGAACACAAAGTGAATTCCAGAGTGCACAGGGGTCAAAGTACATGGTGGGCTGCTACGAAAGGCCCAATTCGGTACAAGCCGTCGGCATGGTGAGACATGTCCCGGAGGTAATGGGATGTGAAGAAGGCAGGATGGCGCCAGGAGGCAGATTCAATGATGTCCATGATGGAGATATTGCAGAAGTGAGTCCAAGAGGTAGAAATAGCACGCAGTTCATGTGCCGTGACTTTAATACCCTCCGTGACACAGTTGACATCAATAGCGTCGTAGGCCTGGAGGATCACAGTTTTGATCCATGAGGCAATCATGTGAGCGGAGGTTTCCCGAGTCTTGCTGCTGAACGGAAGGAAAAGTTGAGTACGGTCCCTCCATATAAGATGGGATGCTTTTAAGTAGAAGCGGATGGCTCGTACAGGACAGAGTTCTCTCTTGATCATCGCCCAAGATGCTGGAAAGACACGGGATGATGAAGGGATGCGTTTGGTCGGTGGGCTTTTGGGTTTTTTTTTGCTCGAAAGGAGGAGCGAGGCGTAAGGTTAACGCCCTTGAAGTACGGTAGGAAAGAGCAGTCCCGTTCCCTGGTGCAAAGGGCTTGTAGTTCGCTACAGCGGAGGCACGTGGCAAGGACTACGAGAAACACAGTCTTCCTGGTTAGATGGCTCAGACATGCGGAGACTAAAGGCTCATAAGATGCGGCCATTAAAGCCGTTGATACAATGGAAAGGTCCCAATCGGGAAACTTCTTGGGGACACGAGGACGATCTAGCTGGAACGAGTGAATCAAAGATAAGATCTTATAATCCGTGATGAGGTCGGTATTTCCGGCTGCTTTGAAGACGGCGTTCAAGGCTGACTAATAAACCAAGATGGTAGATCCTTTTAATCCCTCCTGAAACAAGGAGGAAAAGAAGCGGAGGAGGAAGGCAGGAGGCAGCAAATGTTAAAGCGGAGGATGCCGACCAACCACCGGAAGCGGAGGGAGGCGGAGGTCGACGGTAGGTAGTGGAACAGCCGGGAAGCAAAGAAGATGAGAAGCTAGTAGTACTGTACTGTCGGTGGCTATGCAGAGGTCTTCGTGCAGTGTGTTGGTTGCAATGCGGACGTTCGCCTGGGAGGTGATACTCAAACCTAGGCGGAGGATGTGAAGTACTTGTAAAAAAGGTAGGAGCGTAGGACAGCTTGTCGGGATGAATGGATATTTCTGATGTTTTGCCAGCCGAACGGTGGGGAAGGAGGAGGACGTAGGAAGACTAATATGACAAAGAATGTGGTACCGCAGATCCAGAGGGAGCAAGCCCCCCCCTCCCCGTCGTCCCAAGCAAGGGAGCGAGGGGAAGGACGTGCAGAAGGCGGAGGGCGGTGGAAAATGGAAGGTGTTATGCAGCAGATGCACCCAAACAATGGAGACAAGACCAATGTTCAGATCACGTTGAGGAAAGGTAGAACGAGCTGCACTTACAGAGAGGACGGCCGATTGTCACGTGAAGGAAAAGGTAACATGGAGGGACCCATGGTTGTTGAAAGACCGGAGGCTGCTGCGAAAAGGAGGGTTGTCCCACGGGAAGGTGGCTCGACCGCCGAGCAAGAGCTTGTGAGATGCATACGACGAAGGCAACCTTCCTTCCGTGGTGGAGGAAGAAGGGATGCGTGTGAAGGCGAGCTGTTGGCGGAGGTAAGCACCGTGTTATTGCAGCGGTAGTAGGATCTCGCCCTGAAGACTGCCTGGCGGCGGCATCGTTAGGAAAGCGACTGAGCATATCACGCAGAAAAAGATCTGAGGTGGTAGTCGGGGAAAGCGTATCGACTGATGACGGAGGCGGAAGGCCGATGGAGGGCCCAAAGGAACAGTCTTGTCCCAAAAGGACGGAGGAGCCCATGCGAGAAACGATGAATGACAAGGTCTTGTAGGCGCAACATTAACGTGATTATGATGCACGGAGGCGGCAGACTCGGTAGTATAAGGCGGAAGTGAAGTGCAATGAACCGTGGAACAGAGGCGGAGCGGAGGCAGAGTGACGGGATGCATCCACTTGAGTTTGAATAAATGGCACTAAAGATAGAGCGGTGGATGGAAGACCTGCCGATGGAAGCGGAGGTGTGACGAACTTATAAATAGTGCAGACGGGAGTCATCCTGTCCTAGGGAAACGGAGGTCCCAATATGTTGGTCTAACGGAGGCAAGGTGTAGCGGAAGCGAAGGGATCCTTCCGTAGACGGTGGAAAAGGCTAATCCAAGAGGGCTGCGCAGAAGTAGTGCGCAATGGGTAGAGAAAATCCCAGAACGACGATTGTTGCTTGCCAGTGTTGATCCGTGCAGTGCCGTGATGGCACAGGCCGTCTTGGGCTGGAGATCAGGAAGAACGGTGGTGCGGAGGGGTGGTAGGGAATAGATAGGAACGAAGGCAGCTGTTATCTATGTCATGACGACATACGGTGGCAAAGAAAGCATGCTAGGATGCGGAGGTTCGGAAGGGAGACGCGGTTGAGACGGACGGATGATAAAAAATTTGGAACACCTCCGGAGGATGAAGCCAAAGTGGGAGATGGAAGAGGTTCACTCAAAACTGAAGTATCCATAAAACCATTGTGGAACGTCGGAAGGCCAAAAGTCAAGGCCTGCACTTGCTCAATGTTAGTCTGTAATGCCTCATCTGAGGACAGTCTTGTAGAGAGAGGTAGTAGAGGGAAGTGTCCGACCGCGGAGTGGAGGAACCTTGATCGATTTGAAGGTACAATGGTAGCCCCCGAGGCGGAGGTTGGAAAGAAGACGCCGTGGTGGATGAGTCGGAACGATGTCGTTGCTTAGTTAAATCTTCGAAACAGAAGGCAAGGCAGAATGGACAACTGCCTGTCCAGAGGTAAGGTGTGGAGGCAGTAAGTTGGCAAAAGAGGCGGTGGCAAGACGCGACGGAACGACGTGTGGTAGTGGTGCCGGGGGGACGGCAGACGGAAAAACCTTCCGGAGGAAGGACGGATGACGGTGGTAAACCTTGTGAGGGCGAAGAAAGTTAACTGAAGGAGCAGTCAGCACAGCCATAAAACTGTTGTAGAATAACGGGGGGGGGCAAAGCAACCGTCCTGAAGTGGAGGGGAGGGAGGCGGTCTTCCGCTGGGCGGTGGTGCAGAGAGTTGGAAGGTATATCCAGAAAACCGCTGTAAAAAACAACGGAAGGTACGATAACCTGAGAAGAAGAGGAACGGAGGGACGAGTGCATGTGGAGAAAATGTGTTACCCTAGGAGAAAATGATCCCGAAAGGACTCAGCGCTGGAGCTAGTACAAGTTGAAAGAAGGGCTGCGCAATAGAATGAGCAGATGGCGATGTCGCGGAGGGATACCATACCCCTTTCAAAGAAAGCAGCAGCAGTCATGCTGGAGGGAGGAAAGGTGAAAGCTGATAGCAGGTAGTGAAAGGGTCCACCCCAAGAGGGCTGTGCAGAGGCAGTGCGCAGTGGGGAGGGGGATCGAAGGCGAGGCATGTCGGTAATCCGAACTGATCAGCCGGCCACCCAGACGCAATGAAGACGTGAACCGCCGTAGGTAGAGGCCAAAAGAGACGGCCTTCCCGAGGGATGGCAGTGGGCGGAGGGCGGGCTGCGTGGCAAGCGGGGGAGGCTAACGTAGCCATAACCCTCCGCGCTTTAAGCAGTAGTTTGACCCGCGCGTACCGTCCTTTGGTACGGGCAAGTTCCAAAGAGAGACCGGAGATATGTCGGTGGAGGCGGCTAACCGCATGGAACCGGTGAAGTGGCGGCGGTATTGTACTGCGGAGGGAAAGATCCCGACAGCAGTGGGTTCGGAGGCGGAGGCTCCAGTAAGTCCTGTTCCGAGATAAGTCCGAGAACCTCCACGTTCTCGAGAGACGGAGGAAGGGGGGATTTCCCTGGGTGTCCCCTTTGCTCGCGACATCGAAACAGAGGTGGAGGCTAGTGCCGGTAGCGGAGGTAAGCACAGCGATCCAACGAAGTAAACAGCGTGGCAGCTAGAGAAGAAAAGGTGAGCTCTGTCGCTCCGCTTCGACTATATATACAATGGAGGCTGCACAGTAGAGCTGTGCAGTAGGTAGCGAACCGGAAGAACTTTGCTTAATCTCTAGTTGAAAAAGCATTAAGAGAAGGAGATTGCTAAAAAATAGGTAATGGATTTTTTTTCAAGGCAACTAGAAACTAATTTTATGTAACATTTCATACTCTTTCTGGCACACTCGACGAAGCTCAGTTGCATCTCGTACTTGTTTACGAGCCACATGTTTGCTTTGTAATCTGCAACACATGCTGGTTTTTGCCTTTTTCTCTAGCACTCCTGTCGATACTCTGTGTAATCACCATTTTGTCTTCGTTTATTATCGTAAGCATTTGCACGTCACGCTTGTCTTGCCACTGTTGGTTTTCGACTAACAGTCTTTCTTTAGTTTTCCAGGAAACTCGGGCATGTGCTTTCGGTTCTTTTTTACTCTACCACAAGCACCAGTTTTATGCTGGAGTAGATGATCAAAAAGTTTTGGGCTCACGTGCACCAGTATACACCAGGACATAACCTGTCTCACCTATCACCTGTCTAGGACATAACCTGTC
>JAHWFP010022270.1:163575-183669 GCA_023313725.1 Lithobius niger | reverse complement strand
TTTTTTTTTTTACGAAAATCGCACGATGCTACCCCGGCGCCATCTGTTGTCTTTTATATCGTTAAATCCTGCAGCAAGCGAAGGAATGCACAAACCATGAACAAACAAATATTATCAAGAAAGTAAACATTAGCTAAGCCTACGTAAATTAACCTAAGAAAATATAGTAAGTTTTCAAGCGCCAGTGTACAATCTATAACGGTTAACAATGTAATTGATAACAGATGGCGCCACTGTACAGTCGTGTAATTTTTCCATTCGTATAAATGTGTAATAAATCCGCTTTTGCAACGCTTAAACCGACTGCACAAAGTTCACGTTTTCAGGTAAAAACTTGGCCCATATCGCTCACATTATCACATATGCCCCAGTTAACATCAGTTTGTGAGAATGTTTAGAAACTTGATCGCCTTGGCCACGAGTGGGTTTATAATTGTTGAGTCTGTAACTCAAGCGCCTTCCCGCAAAATTCTCATTTATAAGGCGTTTTGTCGAAGATTGTATAAGCACACTGTTCTGAAATTACACGTTAAACGTGGCTTTAAAGTACATCTAATGGCCAAAAACCATGAATAAGGCAAATTTATCAAAAACGTAAATGTTAGCTAACCCTGCGTAAATTAATCTGAGAGAATCCAATACGTTCTCAATCACCAGTGAACAATGCTAAAAGTTAATAACACAAAATGACAACAGATGGCGCCACGTTATTATGCGATATTTGTTTCGGATTCATGAACACGCAACGTTTTATGCTCGAAACGATAGCTTAACGTCCCCGTTTTCAGGTAAAAATCTGGCCCAGATTCCTCAAATTTAGCGTGGTTAACATCAATTGTGATGGCTGCAATTGTCCGCCGGTGTTTTACTTCAGGAAATCAGCTTATTTTAACTTGGGCCTTTAAAGTGTACATCCGCCCTCTCGTGGAATACGCGAGCCAGGTATGGTCGCCATGTTTTTGGAAGGATATTGACCGGGTGGAATCGGTTCAGCGCCGTTATACTAAGGCTATACCGGGATTGCGTAACATGTCCTACGCTGAACGGTTGAAATATCTTAAGTTAGACTCCCTGGAGTTGCGCAGACTTAAGGCTGATTTGGTACTCACCTATAAAATATTACACAACCAACTAGGTATTGATCTTCCCATTTTTGAGCTTCGTGGTAACTCTAAGACGCGTGGTCATCACCTTAAACTTGTTCTCCCAAGGTTTAGCCTGAACTGTAGAAAACATTTCTTTGCTGTTAGGGTGGTGCCTCCTTGAAATGCTTTGAGTGACGATCTAGTCTCTGCACCGACTGCCACTATCTTCAGAAGTAGACTTGATAAACAGTGTTTGCGTGATTTTTTAAAACGGCCAGAATTTTGCACACATGTGGGATCGCCGAATTTTCTACTACTTTTTGCTATTGTTACTATGTTGATTTTTAATATTTTTGTGTCTTATATTGATAATGACGACGTATCTTGTGATGCTTTGTATTGTTAAAATTAGTGATCTATTAGTGGCCAGTTAACCTGACCCTTGCTCTCCATTTGCATTCAGTGTTGCAATAAAGTATCTTATAATTATTATTAATATTATTAAAATTTGCATTTGTAAGGCGTTTTGTCGAAGCACAGCTCTGGAATTACGCGTAATAAGACGTGACTCTAACGTATATCTGCGGACTTTAATAACGAGAATGATTAGTTACTAAATGAAACCTTCATTGCAGTCTTTCCTTATTTTCCTAATGGTTTGCATGGAAGATCAAACTACGATTCAGACAGCAATGCAGCCGGATGCCTTCGTGCTACTGAAGTATGTTGGCTTTAGTGCATTCACGTTTTGAGCACTATACCTGTTAATAGTCAGTAGCTTGCCGGTACAGTACCTGTAAATAGTCAATTACTTACAGGTATAGTACCTGTAAATAGCCAGTTGTTTGCAGGTACTGTACCTGTAAATAGCCACTTCCTTAAGTTTTTTAAGGCTTACATCCGTATTTTATACGCTTAAGCGTTTTTTATACTAATATCCCTTATTTTCTTTTCTTGTTTTAGCAAGAATAACACAGGAAAGAACACTGTAATCACCTTAAAATAAATGTTATAAGAGAGTCTTTTCCATGGCTGATTCGTTTTATACTGCTAAGAGTGACTTTTGCACCCAATTTCATGTTTTTAGCTTGATCCATAAGAATTTGTTGCCCAAACCCCTGGGAGGCATCATGAGGAGGTTCTGGGGCGGGAGGGGGGGGGGGGCACTGATGGCACTTTGGGTATTTCATTAGGGTCCATGGCTGGTTCGATTTTTACTGTTAAGAAAGACTTGTGTACCAAATTTATGTTTTCTGCAAAATTTCTGCAAAAATTTGTTACTCCACTTAATGATTTCTGCCCAGTGCTCTACAATAATAATTGCTCTGCCGATGCGAATACTGCAGTCACATTAAAATCGTGTTCAAAAGGCCTGATCGGTGTTAATACCTACATTATGAGCTGTACAAATTGAAAATTGGTTCATTGGTTCGATCTCTAGGTGAGAGCAAAAGCGCTAACCCATTTGGCTTTCCGTGTCAAGAATAATGTAGTTACATTAAAATAGCATGCGAAAGGCCCTAGGCCTTGTCCATACCTACGTTTTAAGCTATAGAACTTGAAAATCGGTTCTGTGGTTCGACCTCCAGGCGAGGACAAAGAGTCCCAACAGCAACATTAATGATTTCTGCCCAGTGCTCTGCAATAATAATTGCTCTGCCGACGAGAATACTGCAGTCACATCAAAATCGGATTCAAAAGACCCTGGTCGGTGTTAATACCCACATTTTAAGCTACACAAATTGAAAATCGGTTCAATGGTTCGATCTCTAGGTGGAAGCAAAGGTTTTAGCCCATTTGGCTTTCCGTGTCAAGAATATTATAGTTACGTTAAAATAGCCTGCGAAAGGCCCTACGCCTTGTCCATACCTACGTTTTAAGCTATAGAACTTGAAAATCGGTTCTGTGGTTCGATTTCCAGGTGAGGACAAAGAGTCCCAACAGCAACATTAATTTTTTCTGCCTAGTGCTCTGCAATAATAATTGCTCTGCCGACAAGTATACTGCAGTCACATCAAAATCGGGTTCAATAGGCCCTGGTCGGTGTTAATACCTACATTTTAAGCTAAACAAATTGAAAATCGGTTCATTGGTTCGATCTCTAGGTGAGAGCAAAAGTTTTAGCCCATTTGGCTTTCCGTGTCAAGAATATTGTAGTTACGTTAAAATAGCCTGCGAAAGGCCCTCGGCCTTTTCCAGACCTACGTTTTAAGCTATAGAACTTAAAAATTGGTTCTGTGGTTCGGTCTCCAGGTGAGGGCAAAGAGTCCCAACAACAACAACAACAACAACAACAACAACAACAACAACAACAACAACAACAACAACAACAAGAAATGGCCATGCTGTGGACGCCGAACGGTTGGATTGTTGTCATTAAAATTTGTAATGTGGTGAAATACTTACGACACGACCCCAAATACCGAATTTCGTTGGTCTATGTCAATTCTGGGCGAGACTATAGGAGTTCAAAGTTTGACGTTTAACATGGAAGTTCATGCTGAGGCTTACATACATAAGGACCACTACCGCGGTCCTTGATAAATACGTGTGTATGGTCTTGTAAAGTATTCGTGAGCCCACTGTTAGAATATACTATACTAGTGTCGTCCCCTTATTTGCAATAGACCTGATGGAGTCGGTTCAGTCTGCCTGGACTGCATTATTTGTACCACATCCAATAACTGTCGAGGACTGGTCTGGAGCTACTAATTTCGTAGAATTTCGTAGAATTAAATTTGATCTTATCCTTACTTTTAAGATATTAAAGGTATGATCAAAGATGTGATTTCCTTTGATCTGCCATTCTTTGATCTGTGCAACAGCCAGTATTCTACTAGAGGGCACCCATTGAAATTGGAGGTTCAGAGTTCACACCTTGACTCTCAAAAGCATTTTATTCTCAGTTCGGGTTGTATATTTGGAATTCTCTTAGCAAGAAAACAGTGATTGCACACTGTGAACTTGAGTTCCGCAGGTTGATAAATAAGCATCTTTTACAGAGAATCCTGAAGAAGATACATTAACTGTTTGGGGGACTTCGCACTATAAATTTGGTCTCAGTGTCGCACTATAATTTTGGTCCCGGTGTAAGTGGCTCACACCCTTTATGGTAACCTTCCACAAAAGGTAGTAAATCTGAATTATTATTATTAAAAAAAAAATGGAGCCAAACTTGTGAACAGCTAACAATGACAAGTGAGCAGCAATTACGGTGAAAATACTCACGTGCCATCGTGAGCTTGGGAATTGTAATCGATTGTGCTCCAATGTTCGAGCCCATTTTTCTAACTCGACTTTATCATTATCGCTGCTTACTTGCCTATGAATTAACGTCAGTACAACAAACTGACGCTTTAGGGTGCCTGAACTGCAAACCTCCAACCATGGGCAAACATACACTGAGCTGCAATGAGGTTGATGAAATAGAAACTAATGGTAAATATTTACATTGGCACTTTGCGTATCTCTATGTCTGTCTGTTTGTTTGTCCACATATGCTAGTACGGATTCGAATGAAATTTGACAGGAATGTTCTGTGACATAAGGCTGAGTGACAAATAAACTTGATTTTACACCTGTTGCGAAAAATACAAAATGTCGGACCAAAATGACCAACAGTTTTTGGCTTACATCGTTTAAATAGTTCAACAGATTAAACAAAAACTAAATGTTTTTGGCTCAGGCTGTGAACTGACCTTTGCGAGGTTTCCAGTTTCATTGGCTGCCATATTTTTTTTTTTATTCTGCACGAAAACTCAGAATCTAAATGAAAATCCCCACTTTCTTTTCATAAGAAAATAAAGTAAATCATTGGGACAGGCCGTGAATTAACCTTGGGGGAGCCTTTCAATACTTGCAGGTTGCTAGGGTTTTTTTTTTTTGTTTTGTGTGGGAACACTCGAAAAAAACATCCACTTTCTTTTTGCGAGGAAAGAAAGTAAAACAACGCAAAAACTTAGCAGTGGGGCAACATCAATTTTGCATGGTGGATTGCGAGAGCCTACAGGTGACAGAGCACAGTTTGAAGCAACGAGTTGAAAGTTTAGCAGAACACTAAGCTAAATAAGTAATTATAAGTGTGAATTCTGAAAAACCTGTAAACTACAGATCATAAAATCTAGAGATAAAAACAATTTAGGTTTAAAGTTGAAGTGAATTCGAACTGAGGAAATTGTAGGTCGAAAAACACTTTTAGACAGAAAAAAAGAAAGCGAAATTTTCTGAAGAGTGCAATTGAGAGTCGAAAATGGCTGACAACATTACTAGTAGGACTCCACTCCCACAACTTTAAGTACTGCAAAACCCAAGTCTAGGGAATGCACGCAAAACACAAGTAGGTGCTGAAGTAGGTAGACATATCGGACCAGTCAAAGGCAACAGAGAGGACCTGAACCATTCTTGGGGATAGGATAATGATTTCTGAAACCAGAATTTTATGAATCAGAAAAAAAACTATCTCCTCCAAGACTGAAACTTCAGATTTCGAAGACGGGCAAGAGAACATTCAGTCTTTGCCTACTTCCAAAATTTGGCAGATACCTGCCTTGGGCCTGTGCAATTTCGAGAAAAAGTTAGAAACAGCTAGCAAACTTTTGAGGTCAGAAAACTACAGAAATTGACAAAACACTAACTGATACTGTCAACTAACAGTATGACAACTTGCGGAGCAGTATGACACTGCTCTTCTCCAACAAACGTCAAACACGTACTGTTGAAGATGGCGAAGCATCCTTATCAGTCACACGTCAACACTAACCGAGTGTTTAGGGAGACATGCGGTAACCATGTCAACTTGCTGCAATCCGTTGAACAGGCACTGGATGTGGACATGTGGAGGTACAGACAGCCTCTCCATGAAAGCAGTTATTTTACCACCGAGGGTAAGAAGGCCTGAGAACTGGAATGTTCACTGTCGGCCTGGCCCTAACTACGTGCAGTGAGAAAACGTAGAACGTTGAAGTGCTTTTACAGGTGAAGACGGGACACACAATCATTTTCAAGGATCAGCATCAAGCGACGAAAAGTCACCATGCTCATTAGAACTGGAATAGACTTAAAAAATCACCAGCAATGTCGAAATACAGCTTAGCTCTGAATCTGTAAGAGAATTATGTAATGAAGACCATAATTCCCCAAACCCAACAAGGTGAGGTGGAATGCTGGTTATGGTTTCTAGGACCTTTCTGGCACTGGGACATGCTCAATTCTGAGTTTAATTTTGAGTTTGTAAACCCAAATTATGAGGACTTGAGATGCAAACTTGAAAGAAGGGCACAAGGCTATCATGAACCTTTTTTCAACTATGCCCAAGCAATTTGCGGGTAGTTTGTCTTTTCAGAAAAGATTTGGCACATCATGGCTAACATGCTCCTGGACTATAGAAAATATTTCCAGGGTCAAAGGTTCGGCACCCTACGAGGGGTGGAAAGGGGCACAGGTGAGCAGGTTCCTGCTATAACAGAGAACCTACCAACCACTCCCGACCCATTCCTGTCTGTAGAACCCCGATTGGCTTGGTGAGGCTATGCTCCAGCCACCAGTGAGAGCCAGCAGTGAAGCCAACCAATGAGAAATGAGGTGGATCTTTGTGCTGGTCAAACAAACACGAGGACGAAACCTATGTTTCTTAGGAGGACGCAAACAGTGAGTATGGCCGCACTCGTCCCGAGCGGGTAGGGTACTGAGCCGGGAAGTACTCAAACCACTAATGCTGTACTAAAACCAGCAAATATGCAGAAAGTATAACTACAAAATCAACCCAAAGGGGAAAGAAACCTCTTTGAGGGATTTTGTTGGTTCTTCCAACATATTCTACCAGTTAGGGGTGTCTAATGGGTGCCTTACGACACCAAAAAATGCAGCAGAAGGTCGTTAACCTGGTTGGCTAAACCAAGTTGCGAGCATGAAATGCATGGATTGGCAAGCCAAAGCAGGACTTTGGCAAAGCACGCTAAACGTATTTTTGCGCTAAATTTGCACATCAAAATAGAAGTTTGGCCTTGTACTTTTAATTAATGTTAAAGTGGCAGGATAACCCTTCTTAGCTTTAATTGATAGTGGGTACAGTTCTTTGATCATTTCCGGTGCGACAGCTTGATACAAAATGCAAAGAGCGTAGGCAAAGGGCGTAAGTGGTGTAGATATTGCTGTGTAACTATCATCTTGGCAGCCAGTAATAAACAAGGTGAAGGCTACATGAGAACATTGATCAGGTGGCCTAGTGATTACTCTGCTCAGCAGACCTTTTAGCCATTGAAAATGTAGATAGTGTAATCCCAGGCAGGAATGTTTTTGGGTTAGAGTTTCCTCAAACCAAACATGCAAAAACGTGGCTGGCATGTGGTTCCAAAGGAACAAGAAACTATTTCTTTTGCAAAGGTTGGGCAGACTAAAACTAAATAACTCAAGCAGTTGGATGTGGAGGAAGAATGTGAGAGAAGTTCTAATATGGCGCCCCATTAGAGGTGAAAATCCAACAAGCACTATTAAAGCACAACACAAACTACTGTTTCATAAATTCAATCAGGTGTTGACATCTCAACGAAGTAGTACACTTCTCCACCAACACAGATTCAGGTCGAGCCAGGCACACGCCCAATACATTTGCCTCTTTACCCAGTCAACAAGGAGTCTAAAGAAAATAATTAATGCCAAAATGCTTGGGTGGATCAGGGATGACGTCGTTGAATGTTCAGTGTCCTTGTGAGGAGTTGTACGTGTGCTTGCTTGAAAAAGGGTGAGACAGGGGCTAAAAGATGCTGTCTTGACTACCGTCTTATCAATTCCAAGACCGTAAATGGTAGCCAGCCACGTATTTTTCATGGTAGGCAAGGAGAAGTAGTTTACAAACCTCAAAATGAAATCAAGCTTTTTGTAGATTGGAATGGAAGAGGGAAACAAAAAAAACACACTTGCTTTATTGTTGATGGCTATTTTGTGTTTCTTTAACAAAAAAAAAAAAAGGCTTTGGCTAATGATATTCCCTAGATACCTGTTCACCTACCCGAATGCCGAAGGTTCTCTTGGCTGAGCACGGAAGCCTCACTTACCCCATTGCTATGTCAAGAAAGACAACCACAGCTAGAGCAAGGCCACTCTAAAAACTTCTGATAGACACGTTTCTGGTCAAACATCGCTAACAACATTTGTCAGTTCATCACCGAGGCACATTAGCACGACGCCGAGCACCTGCACATACTCGAATGCTTTCGAAACTCTTTTGAGATCACACCTTGCACTCTGCAATAAAGGAACTACAGGATTCAACCTCCGTTGTTTTAACATTAGAGCACATCCGTTACATTACATCCATTCATCCATTACATTACATCCGTTGTTGTTACATCATTGTCCATGTAATCAATGGAGGCTCCAAGCAAAAATTTTAAGCTTGTCAGTGGTAGCAGGCTGCACAGCCGATAGGTAGCCAAATCGCCCAGAAAAGTTACTCACTGGACATTAGTCATTCAGTGACATTTTGCAAAAAGTGCAAATAGATAAACAGATAATACAACACAAAAGAAAAATTAAAGATAAATTACAGGAAACTCGATGGACATTTAACAATATCAGTAATGTTACAGATTTTGAAGTCAACGAGTTTGTTTGTGACTTCCTAATTTGGATTCAGTAGTTGCTCACTTTTGGGGACTTGATCATTCTTGTTAGGTCATTTATCTCGTAGTTTCAAAGGTATCTTTGCAGAAAATCACCTATTGTGGAGGGACATACTATCAAAAAATAAGGATATATTTGAAGTTATGAGAAAAAAACCTTTGGAAATGAACGGGTTTTAATTATCAAACTTCTCCCTAATGCTAAAAACTAAAAAAGTGCAAAATATCTTCAGTTTCACATTATAGACAGTTAAAGATGTAGAGTGAATGAAAGATGCCTATTCATACTAGCTGTTTCTTTAATTTCGGACTGGTTATAAGTGGAGGATGATCTCCCTTCTCTGTTCGATACAGTTTCTTTGCTGTTTGAATGAATTTATTATCATCTATAAAATGATAAATTAATCGAATTATTCCATGACTAAGTTAGTTTTCTATGCAGCAGTGGATAGTGCAGGTAAATAAAACTATTCATTTTGGGTGTAAGAAAGAAACTTTCTTTTTAATTTTTATGTATTGCTCCCATTATCTACCAGCTATAATTCGTCATATTTTATTTTTGATTTGTCGGCAAAATACAAGATTTCAGAAACATCTGTAGCATTTACTTTGTTGTAATGCCAGCTATCATAAATAAAAGTTAGTAAAAGATTCCATGTTTTTTTTTACAGCCTGGAGACATTCATCACACAGATGGAAAAGATACAAACAAAGCAAGGAGATAGCAATATTAATTCAAAGCAAAACCATTTTTATGTATAATTATACATTAGGTCAAGCAGCAGGCACCGGCACCAAATTCTCTACGCATCTGGTTGGAGGGAAAGGACTGCGAGAAAGCTTTCTGGACAGCATGCATGAATAAGAACTTGAGCCTTATTTATTTCTACTAACATGAACATGGCTGGCAGAATATAATAGAAGAGATCATTATAAAAGAGGGGTAGTTAGCAGTGGGGGATTTGAGCCACAGGATACGCTGATTGAGTGTGCGAAATGAACGGAATTCATCGTTTGTTAGCCACTGCACAACAATTTGCAGAAACTTAATTCGGTGGAACATGGACTTACACATGAGGTGCCAAACCTAACCAGTGTTGCAAACCATGCACTCAACACCAGAACTCATCTAGACTTTTTTTAATGCAGGCGTACAAATTAAAAGATACTAAATTTTCCAGCAAGCTTTTAAAACATCCCATTCATGCCACAACATGAATGCTCTGTACACAAGCAACCTGTCAGCATCGCTTGTGATGGCATCAAGCATGAACTTAGCAGTATTCGAATATGACACATAAGCCCTAATCAGACAGACTGTAGTCCTGTTTTTAATTAGTCCTGTTCATCATGTGCAACAATTTTACAGCTGGAACAGCTATGCTTTTGAATAAAACTAATAGCTACGTGTACATTAATGGCCATTCTTTCACGCAAATACCCAGAGTACCGAGTCTCATCGCTTATCACGAACTTGTAAATTGGTACCGTTGTTATGAGCAACGTACCTCACCAGTCCTAATTTTACATTACTAAGCGTTGGTAATTTTTTTTAACTGTAATTGACTGCTTGTCGAAACTTCAGAGCAACATTCTTTATTCGTTCCCAGTTGACTGCTACACGTTTTCGACGACTTTTTTGTGTGTGCACTCCTTGATGACTTCCGTATTTATTTAAACTGTGTCAGTACAACCATATAAGTCACTGATGCACTGATTATCTGTAAAAAAAAAAAGAAATCAATAAAAGTACTTTATAACATTTACGATATAACTGTTTGATTATTCTACAATACTGGAAAATCCCTTGTGTTTATATTTATATTTATATTTATATTTATATTTATATTTATATTTATATTTATATTTACCGCAGTAAGTAGTTTCTTGTTAACGCTGAATAGTCCACCAGCAGATATATCGACTTTGTGCTGGCTCAACATATTTATCAACAACGTCACCTAAAAATTGGAAGGGTTGTTATAAATGCGTTGCAGCTTAATATTTTTATTTTTGATGTTGCTTACTTTTGTGTGAAAAGTGACAATTGAAACCAGTTAACTGGTCTACGGAACAATTGTGTGGTAAATTTTCATACCTGAAATTGTTCCTTGAATCCTAGTACACGGTTAGTACCGTGTAAACGATACAAAGCAAGTTCAGCCTAAAAATAAAATACCTCATAATTTCATGTATAACTTCAGAGGCTTCAACAAGAAACAATTAGCGTACAGTAAGGCTAACCAGGTGTGTTATTACTGATAAACAGAATATAGTGAGTAATGCCTGTACGTAGGGCTATAAATCAAAGAGTAATTTTTCATGCAATTTTAGGACCTACTTACTTGGACATTAATGTTTTCTGCAGCAGAAGTGATGGAAAATATGCGACATAATATTATCGGAATAAATAACGCACTACAACATTGATAGATAAGCATGGAATTTGGAGAAAAAAATAGTACGTAGGACTGCACACACAAATGTACGAAACTGATGGTGAAATAAAGAATTAGGGACCATGAATACGTTTCTTCCAACATGGAAACCAGCTGGTACAACTGGTCATACCTTGCACGAATGTTAACCAGACAATTATGTAAATGCGGAGTTTCCAAAGAAAACGTTTCACCCAGCTGGGACCCCAGGGAGGCAAAACATTCAGCACTTAGATCAGCACAAATCTTAAATGACACACTTGCAAATATCTCACTTGGTACATAAATTGCTATGATAAGAGTTACGACAGTAGTCATAGGTTTTGCTTGGACAGAAAGTAAGGCCCAGCTGACTATCATCATGACCAGATACGTTGTGAAAGGCAAGAAATGATAAATGGTCATCTTCAAAAAAAACTTCCAGTTTGGCCTCTGCTCACGAAGAAGGTCATCTACACTTTTCAGTAACTTCATTAATCTCCAAAGGCTCTCATCGACGAAAACGCCAATAAAATGGAGAGAGATAACAAACGCCACCGTTGCACTCAAAGTTACATTTGTAACGACGTTACGTATGTCGGAATAACTGAAAAAAATAACTTGTCCCACTTTGATGTGGACACTAATGACGAATCCATATAGCACGAGAACAATGATGATCTTGTAAAGGAGAGACAAAGCCTTACTTCGCTGAGTTCTTGAACCCGTGGATAAATTTGATAGATTTATATTCCAAGAAACAAACCCAAATATTTTGCCGATGAAAAGTATCGGCTTGAGTATTTCGTAGAAAATGAAAGAATGATGAGATCTCTGGATCTCCAGGTGATTTTTATTTTCAGTCGCACGAGGACTTACTGGTAACCTGTTTTCCAATTTCATCTTGCCAATGCCTTACAAAAACAGAAAATTATTTATTACGACAGTGGAACAAATGAGAAACTGCACTGTTGGCTAAAATTCAGGGGTCGACTCCATTGTACAGCCCTCAGGCCACTGTTTATTTTAAAAATTGCTTTACTTCCGCCCTCACCTGGGCACCATCATCAGGCTTAAAAACAAAACGAGGAGAGATGGTAGACAGTTAAGATGAGCCACGCGCCATTTTTGGTTCCAAAAAAGAAAAAGTCGTTTTGCTAGTCTTAACTGTGTGCCACATCTGCTCCTACTGTGTTTGAGCCTATGACGACCCCCAAGGAAGAGTAGAAATATAGACATGTTTTTTTTTTAAATAAACAGTGCCCTGAGTGCTAGACAATGGAGTCGACCCGTGAATTTTGTCCAACCTGTTTAACGAAGCATTCAACTGACTGAAGCGTTAAACTATCGCTATTATTTTATTTCTGTGGATTTTTTAAAACTATAAGCAATAGCAGTAGCGTACAGTTGCCGTTAGAAACACTATGCTAGTATTCCAGTAAAGGTCTGGGCTTCGAATTCTATCACTAAACTGAATATGATAGACAATAGCTCGTAAAATGACGCTTTTCAGAATGCTTACACCCAGTGATTATTTAGGTAACTCTGTAATTGTTAACATACTTCCTTAAGAATTACACTATACTTTTACACTATATACAATTACACTGCCGGTATACTAGAGGTGACATCTTGGGCACGGCTTTGCATGACTAATATGAGAAGTAGGAGCTTAGATATCCATAAGTAGCGAACCATTTCCCCACCCACACCCCATACCCCCCACCCTCCCCAAAAAAGAAAATTAATGAATATTTTTTTTCTTTTGGGACGCTTACGAATTTCTACACACTGTAAAACATTTCCATTAAGTCAAGTTGCAAAGAACTCGTATTTTTCTACCAGTTCTTTTAATCGTAATAAGTGTAGGCGTAGTAACTGTTCTAAGTCGAAAATTTATCTGAATGGGGAACATTGGCTTTATTTGTTAATGAGTCATCTTACCTTCATCATTAAATATGAAATACATGTTCGAATCTCTGATCATTAGGTTGCACAATGCATCTTAATATTACGGTGAAAAGAACTGGAAAAAAAATAACCAGTTCTTTTTTGCTATGATTTGGCGGAAATTTTTAACAGTGGTTTCCTTTCACAGATGTGAATCCCCGATGAAGGTTGCGCTTCTGATGTGTGTGTTTTGAACTGTTTAAAGCCATTGCTCTTTTTGTGGTACAGTTTACCAGAATTACTGATAAAACAGCAATATGACAAACACGCCTATTACCAATAAAACAATATACCTTCGAGAAAGAAAGCTACCAGCTACAAAGAGGCAGTAAACTGAAGGACTATCAAGTCACACGTTACAGATCACCAATAAATCATTTTTACATTAATGAAGAAGCGGTCTCTCACGATAACTTCAATTTCACTAAAGTGTTTGCTAAAGTGTGTAGACATAGTTAATGGTTAAATTTAGATGGCTTTTCTCTTGCGGTCAATAAAAGATGACTTGCATGTTTTGGTGGAGTGGCAAACAAATTCTGTTTACCCGATCCATATTATGAATGTAGCAATCGACCAGCACGCCTAATCCTGCACAATACAGTTGAAAACTTTAGAAACTATGGAAGGCATTGTAATTTCTTCGATACCTATCTACAGAGTGGCCAGCGGATGCAGTTTCTAGAAATTTTGTAACAAAGAATTGCTTTTAATCCCGTTATGACCTCAACAGTTGCAAAAAAATATTAACTTCAATTTTTTTAAATACATTTTTTAGAGCATTTTTTACAAAACTGCTTGTGTGGATGTTTTGAACATTGCTGAATATTGATCTAATTTTGAGCATTGTTAGACATTTTGAAGGAAAAAGAAGTTTTGTAATGGTAGGGGAAAACTCACGAGTCAATCTAGGAAACCATTGTTAATTGCAGTGGCTGAGGCAATGTTAAAAATGCCCAGAATAGATCCCGTGGCCTCTGAAGGGGCCTGGTAATCTCTACACTACCCTAAGCTTTCCAGTCCGTCACTAGGTCAGCTTCTTCAGCCACCGTGCCTGAGTCTTGATGCTCTGCCTGCCCTGGCTGAGTTTTATGTAAGTATTAAATAAAGTATATATTTATTTTTTTACAATACACTGACATAAAAGGGTGGTGGTGTTTCTCCTTTGTTTATTGTATCAAGTGCATCTTCTTATCTTCTCCTTGGTAGTTCTAATAATTATGGAGCATGGGTACCGGGCCTGTTCAAATTTGTTCAGTTATTTGAACTGCAAATACCCTGTTTTGTAATATTATTTCCGACTATTTTGCAGGAATCTGTAAAGCAGGCTAAAAATAACTTATACAGGAACGACTAATCCAGCCTTTCAAAATTTTGAAGGGACTTCATTTTCAAAATCAAATTGGAAAGCCATTCGTTTCTGGCGTATAGTTCTGAATCGCACTACACTCAGATTTTTGGACTTCCAACTTTTATCCTAGTAGTAATTCTGTTCCTCAAGTTCAGGAAATTGGCCTTAATTCAGATGCACAAGAATTGGGATCAAAAAACCTGAGAGCCATTCAGTTTTAGTCGGTGAAGCTGGAATTGACGTGCCTTCTTTTCAAAACCAACCAATTACTAACCGAGCTTGTTTAGGGGAACTTATAGAGCCTAAGCTGGCATCACGTGCTTATTTTTCACTCAAGTTCGGTAAGGAATTCACTGACACTATTTTGGATAGTAAAAGCACAACGTCCTATGTAAATATTTTACTAGAAGATGACTTAATAAAAATGGGTTGTTTGTATACACAACGCTCCTATCGGGTTAGAGTAGCCGATGTTCGTTTTGTTGACGGTCCGTGTTTCGTGTTGGCCGTATTTCAAATTGCAAATCGATGGAAAATACAATCCAGCCTGTAATTCTTGGAGTAGATTTTTGCAGCAGTTGGCAGGTTTACAGTCAAATTTCATTTCGAATACTTAGTTCTTGCAAGATAAACCTTCGAAAATCTAAAAGTTAAATCGTGAGCCAGGAATAAATGAAGTCTATGAGTCCCAGGCAACTGCTACACTCATAAAACCAGATGAGTTTACTGATTCAGAGCATGACATTCGTGATAAAGTAAACGAAACAGACATCCTCATCAATGATGAAAAAAAACAGTTGTTTAATGTTCTTATAAAGTTTACATATGTTTTCAGTTCAAAAATTTGCTTGATAAGTTTATTTTTTGACACTGATGTTGGCGATCACCTGTCTATCATGCTAAAGCCCTATCCAGTTTCGGAGTTCTTTAGTTACGTCAGAATATCGAATTGGTGCTGGAACATGGGTCATCGCACCAGCATGAGTGCCGGGCGTTTGCCAGCAGTTATTGTCCCTAAGAAGGGTAACACAACACCCTTTGTGATTGCCTACAACAAATTGAACTCTATAAGCAAGGACCAAAACGTCTAACGCCAAGTATTGATGATATGGTACAGAGATGCCCTAAAAGCAACCGTATTGGTAAGTAAACATAAAGAAACTAGCAGGAGAAGTGTGAACGTTTTGCACCCCGTTCAGAAATTTTACCCCTTCTCAGATGATCTTCGTTGTAAAACAAGAACCAGCCTCCTTCTGATACTCCGTAGCGCAAATGCTTGCTCTCCTAGTAGTAGAGTGCACAGACCCCAAGAAAGCAGGCAACTTTTAGTAAAAGGGCACGGTAAGTTGTAGTGGACAATTTTTTCCGGAGAAATTTTTTTGCTTTTTTTACATTTACTTTTTTTGCCCTTTCAGGCCTTTTTTCAGGCACCGCCACACCACCAAATGTCGGCACAAAAGGCCATTTTTTTTTTTTTTTTTTACAAAAATGGCAGGGGCAATGCCCCTTGACCCTCTACTGGCCCCGCCATTGTCACCTACAGTGTCTGAACATTCAAAATTATTTCGATATCTCGATTTGTCACAAAAATTCCGATTGCTTTTAACAGCGATCCAGGACATCTTGACGATTTTAGCTAGTGAATGCTTCAAAATAAACATTAAAAAGACAGACTTTTGTAAAAAGGAGGTAACCCTGTAAGAATGAAATTTTAGTGAATTGGCTGCGCCCATCGAATATTCGTGAATTACGAAAGTTTCTTGGCTTGGCGAGTTTTTCCCGTCGATTTGTGATGGCATACTCGTTGATCGCACCACCTCTTTTTACAGTACTAAAAGGTAAATCTGCCAAATTTTTCTGGAAGACGAAACAAGAACAAGCTTATCAAAAAAAAAATAATAAAGAACATATTAGTGGATGCGCATTATTGACAGCTCGTGATTACGCTCAGCCTTGGTCAATTTTAGCAGACGTATCTTTCACTGGTGCTGGAGGAATTTTATTTCAGGTCGATCCTGTATACTAACTAAGGAGAAAAAGACCGTTGATGTAATCTCTAGACATAACAGTTGCAGAACAAAGGTGGTCTAATAGTGAAAAGGAGTTAGCGAGTATTATTTGGATGGTTCGGAAATGGCGTAGATATCTCAAAGGTGGCGTTATAACACTCTACACCACCGTGCTATTTCGATTATCGAAGCTCAGTTGCCCAACGGAGCAATTGGCAAAATGGATGGTTGATCTATTTTAGCTGGACAGTGAAATCTCCTTCGTCCCTGGATCCAAGAAACATATCACTGACGTGTTATCTAGCTGATACGAATCTGAAAAAGACTTTACTCCTATCAGTAACCCTATTTTCATTCCAGTTATTGACAAACAAACCGGACAAAATTGCTTTGTGTTTAATTACGCTCAGATTAGCAGATGACGCTCAATCAAATTCGAGCAGAAACCTTGTAGGACAAATACACATTGGCTCTTATGTTGAGTTTGAAGGATGAAATGATGGAAATAAGGTATGGTTCGTCTTCGGTTCATAGATTTGCGTTGAAATGTAAGCCAATGGTCAATTGCAAGCAATGGAATAACTTATGTCGATGTGAACAAAAATGTTGTTGATGCGCCGAATTTGAAAATTCTGGTGCCGCGCACACTGCAAACAAAAATCATTCAACTAGTTCATGACACATTTACAGGTCCTCATTGTGAAATAAACGGACAACGATAATGAAATCATTTTCCTGCCGTATAAAATGAAACGTTATATTTTTTACGCAGTTTTTACGGGGTGAAGAAAATCGAGGCCGACAACGAATTTGGTTGCTAACACCTTATCAGCCATTTTTTTTACCTACCACAAAGAAGTACAACAATAGTACATGTCATAGCAAATTAGCGCACTGTTACAACCAAGTAATAATGACATTATTAAATTAAAACTACAAAACAATTCTCAACAAACTGCCCCCCGTGAACCACCTAGGGTTCACAATTCTAATGGTGAAAGTAACTGGACTGGACGCTTTAATCTTTGTCCCCCAGCAATTTTGATCATACATGATCTGACACGGCCATCACGTCCTTCCAGAACCTCTTCCACACGTCCAAGCTTCCAACGATGTTTAGGCCAGCGTTCATCATGAACCAAAACTAAAATCCCTGGTTTTATTATTTTTTGTGGCATCCAAATTCTTGGTTTCCCACGCTGTTCTTAAATCCATCAGGTACTCTTTTGACCATCTTTTCCAAAAGGTGTTCATTAGTCGCCCACGATGCTTCCAGCGTCGTGTTAATTCATGTTTGGTGGAAACATTTTCTCTGACGTGTCTTTCAGGAACTGGTAGAGTGGTAAGCAGTTCACCAATAAGGAAATGTGAAGGAGTCAATGCTTCACCTTCGTCTAAATCGGCATAAGTGTATGTCAATGGTCGAGAATTGACAACCGCTTCTACTTCGGCCAAGACTGTTGACATTTCTTCGAAGTGCAGGCAAGAATTTCTCAGTATCTTCCTCAAAAAAGTTTTCACTGATCTGACGAGACGCTCCCAGAATCCACCCCACCAGGCAGCCCGCTCGACAATATACTTCCAAGTTACGAAGTTATTTCCACAAAAGCTGGTTACATCTGCATGTCCAATAACTTTGCTTAACTCTTGCAATTCCAGATCGGCACGTTTGAAGGTACGAGCATTGTCTGAATATAGAATTTTACAAATTCCCCGTCGAGAGAAGAAACGGCGCAGAGCAAGAATGAAATGCTCTGTAGACATTCCCACCACCAATTCCAGGTGTAGTGCACGGGTCACTGCACATGTGAATAATACAATGTATGCTTTTTCCAGTTTATCTCCAACCTTAACAACTCCTGGTTGTAGCAACTCCTTGATCTTGAGAAAATCCTGGCAATTTTTGAACCTTTTGAACAGTTTTAGACAAAGATCGTTCAGAAGGCACGTCAGCTGTTAATTCAAGATTTTCAACTTGCTTCAACAAAAAGTTCATAAGCTCATTGAGATCATCCACCTGTTGACCAGCGATTAGACTTTCTCGCCACCGCAGGTGAATTTTTTGAGGTACTGCTCTGAGTATCACGTGACATAGGAGGGTACCTTGCACTGACATATCAATCCCTAACGCTTCCAGACTTCTTATTCTCGTGAGACAGTTGTCTACTAGCGCACGGAGACTTTCGAGTTCAACAGTGTCCCTTCTAGGGGGTAGGTCCCATAATCCTTGCATGTGAGCACGAATTATTTTTTCTTTCTTCCCAAATCGTTCCTGAAGAATTTGAATTGCTATTGCATAATTGTCTTTTGTCATGGCTAATCCGTCAATGGCTGCTGCAGCACGATCAGGTAGTAACGAACACAGATAACCAAATTTGTCAATTTCAGAAAGTGACGAGTTTTGGTCAACAGCAGAATAAAATTGATCCCAAAATCGTTGCCATTTATCTGTATCACCACTAAACTTTCCTATCTGTAATTTTGGCAACTTAACTTTAGGGACTACAGCAGGTTGGGTTATTGCACTTACATTTGAAGTACTCCCATGTGAAGCATCAACTTGACCAGTATTAGTGCCACCTTCTAACACCCTACCAGTATTAGTGCCACCTTCTAACACCCTTCCAGCTTTAACCCGACAAATGCAAATTTTTTCATTATACGCTTCGACAGTTTCCAATTCTTCCTCCAAAGAATCACTGTCGTCTAGTAAAGGTTCAATTTCGTTGTTTAACGATTCTAATTCACCAGCTTTAACCTGTAACAGTGTAAGAATAGCTTCAAGTTCAATAAGATTATTGATATCTATTAACTCGTCAATGCGATTTACATGTTTCGTTACTAAACCTCTAATGACTCCTCGTTTGCGTTTTAAAGCTTCCATTTTTCGTTCAGTCTATTTGTAACTTGAAAATGGTAAAAATCTTAACGTACAACAATGTATTATAAATTGGAGGGGTCAATTACGTTCTACATGAAGTTGGTGGATCACCGCTAATTCTTCAATAAATTCTTTTTCAATGCTCTCTTTAAAAGGCACTCTTGCATTTTATTTTCTTATCTTGAAGTATTTCACTGGACCCGAAATAAAGTTCTTGCATCTAATAACAACGATTTTTGCCAAGTAATTCAGTCTTTCCAAATTTAGCGTTCTCAAAATGCATCAACTTTAGGCAATGTAACTTCTCGAAATGTAACAATAACGGTATCCAACAATAAACCAGCAACACAACAATTACGTTGGTTAAACAATAGAGAGTACGTTAGGCTTAGCAAATTGGAAGGGATGAAGAAATTTAATGTTACGAAATTGGTCAACTCACTCACGACCAATGATTCAACTTGGGTAACACTTACAGTCAGTCCTACTGCTTCACAGAAACTACCAAAGTCTTGTTTGACACACAGAGTCATTTACCTCGATTACTGTTCCCGGGTTTCGGCACCATGAAGAAAATCGAGGCCGACAACGAATTTGGTTGCTAACACCTTATCAGCCATTTTTTTACCTACCACAAAGAAGTACAACAATAGTACATGTCATAGCAAATTAGCGCACTGTTACAACCAAGTAATAATGACATTATTAAATTAAAACTACAAAACAATTCTCAACACGGGGTTTTGGCCGGCCCTGTTTATTTCTGGTATTTTCGTTGAAACTCA